>NJRP01000090.1:140815-152493 GCA_003063835.1 Aphaenogaster floridana | reverse complement strand
TGACAATTAACCATAACTTACTGGTGGCGCCAACTTTTGTCAAACGGCGGAAACTTATTTGTACACCTAATAAAATGCTGGATGGTGCCTATTTTAACATTCTTGATGAACTTGCAAACAAAGATTTTAAAAAGTTTTAACGTTTGATTATAAACATTTATTTACAATTTTACCATCTGTCACCTTTGGAGCGAACTGTGTATTTAGCCGTGATAGACTTATTATTCTAATATCAGTACATTTGTGATTGTCAAACTAACAAGAGGCTACACCGCTTCACTATTTCATACTGACCAACAGTTCTTTTTATATTTTTGACCATGTTTTGTAAGTTTCTCTTCTTTCTCACTTGACTTCAGATTTTTTATCATTCAAAGGGACTTTTGATTCCCATGCTCGCCTTTTTTACCTATTTAATTATTATACGTGAGAGAATTATTTATTTACCTCTGTTCTTTTTCAATTTCTCTACATTTGATTGTCTCTTTTTGAACTCTACTCTTCTTTTGAATTTGAATTTGAATGGACTCTATTCTTTCTCGCTTCCGAACGAAGAATTAATACAATAAATTTTACACCGAAGGGGACGATTTTTCTAGATTCATTACAACAATGACGGTTAACGCGGTTATTAACATCTTAACCTCCACATTTTATTACATAAGAATTTTGATATGTCATTTTTGTGATAGTTTCGGTATGGCCTCTTACCATTTTATTGTTCTCTTACTAGTGGAATTTTATATTTATAACTACAATTAATTTAATTTTATATTTTGTAGTTCAATTATGCCTATTTTTATTTTAATTTTTGTATGAATGTTATTAATATCTTTTACTGAAGAAGATTCTGTACAGTTGAAATGTTTATTTTATTTTATTTTGAAAATTAATTGACATTAAATTATTTATTTATTTATTTATCTAAGATTACATCTTTGTCTAATTCTTTGCTCGTTTCTTGGCCTCTAACCTTTCTATATAACTAATGAATTATTCATGCCTAATAGAGATTAGCATGGTGGAAGTAATAAGGTGTGCTATCTTCTCGGACGAATTTTCGTCACATTCTGCGCAGCACCAAGTTTCCGCCATCTTGCAAAATCACTATAGCCAAACAATAACAACGCGACGATAAAAGTATACGAAATAGTGTCACGGTATACACAGGTTATACACAGTTTTGTAGCAATTTTGTGATTTTTGTGAATGCAATATAAAAAATCTTTTTTAATTGAAACCCTTTCTTGCCCGAGTTTTCGTTTTATTATCCATTTAAATTGCGTGACAAGATGGCCGAATCTTGTCACGCTCTCTTATTGGTCAGTAGAAATGCCTGATGCGCAAGAGCACACCTTATTACTTCCACCATGGAGATTAGTATTTGAAACTCTCCCAGTGATAACCTCGATCGACATTGAGTCGACGTCGATTCAATGTCGAAAGCAATATTTCGACACAGAATCAACATCGATTAGACGTCGATCGAGGTGTTATTTCTCACTGGGCTATGATGAAAAAGCTCGTCCATTGTCTAATAAATTTCTTGTTAAGAAATATTTTATCATATTCAATTGTAAAAGATTAATTTAAATATAAAAATTTATATTATCTTTATGTGCTTTGTAATTACACAATAAAAAAATAAACTTGTACTTAAAATCTTCAGTACTTACAGTAAAAATGTTTTCACAGTGGAAAATTAACATTGATATTGTGTGTGAAACAGATTATCTGTTATTAAATTATTAGTCTTTCTTTGTTAAAATCAAATGTTTGGAAAGTAGATTTACTTTTTGTGTACTAAAGTTTTTAATTATGGAATTTATTTCACTGTGTGATTACAAAGGACGCAACAATAGTGAAATGTGTTTGTTTTATTTCTGAATATGAAAAAATTCAGTTTATAATATAATTCAGGAAATCGTGCAACAAATATCAACAAATTTTAGCATACTTGCAATTCTACGACAAATCTTAATTTATATATTTTGAAAAGATATAAATAATTTTCTATTGTAGATCAAATAAATTTTTTAAATATTTAATTTAGATGTACTTCGAAACTCTTTTGTACACGGAAGCTTAGAAAATGATCAACATTTGAGAAATACGAATTTTAATTGTGTAGTATAGTAAAACATTTTGAATCCAATATTACATATCGAAATGCTGTACTGTAAGTATTATTCCATAACCGATTGCGAATTGTACCGCATTTAATCGCGCGATGTAATGTTAGATAATCTGCTACGTAACATTCAGTTTTCTCTCTTATATCGTTAATGCATGAAGAACTGGTCCAAATACCGAAGCAGAATGAAGGAAAGAGAGATTCTCACGACATTTCGTGCTCCCACTCGAATACCATACGTCGCCCTTCTCTTCGATGTTTTCGCCGATGAAATTACGTAAAAATTGCACCAAAATTTTACTCGGAAGCAGTTCGCTAACCCTCCTCTCAGATGTATCGCAAACGGTGAAAGTGCGTGGTACGCGCTCCTCGTCCGCGTAATACTCCAAGTGAACCGCCTTTTCTATCGTTCGTTGATAAGTACCGAGGTGTTTTCTTTTGCGTGCTTCAGGTTTATCGAACGGAGAAAGAGAGAGAGAGAGAGAGAAAAAGAAAACAAAGAGATGTATTTAAGAGCTTTTTTGCTTGCGCTATTCTTGCGCGCTTCAGTTGCTGACTTCGGTAAGTACTCCCAGTGACTTCGACGACCGCATGCGCAATGAACTTCGATGCCGGTGATTTCAATGCTCGGTATTGTCGGTATAAGACAAGCGCGGAATTCACACTGAAGTCGACAGATTCATATATGAATCAAACAAATTTGCAAAATGTTTGATACGATACTTAGAAAAATTTCTCTTTAAATTTCTCTCGATTGTCGAAACTTTCATAATCACTTATACATCATATACCTATCAGGTTAAGGATTACATGATTGAGCGTTTTCAAAAGGAGCATTATGACAGGCAAAGAGATTGGCACGAAATATCACTTTCACTGAAAAATTAAAAGTTAATTTGTTATTAGGTATTTTATTTGCACTGTACTATAAATCCTCGCTAAAATAATATGTAAAGTCAGAACTTGAAATTAGTTACAGTTTTTTAGTTGTACGCTCCCTTTCATTATCGTATATTTCGATGATGCGTAAAAAGATTTTACCGTATAAATAATTTATTCGTCATAAATTTATTTGTTATGGTAAATTTTATATTAACTTGCTTTTAAAAGAAAAAGAAATTCTCCTATTACGAGTTTTATGTTATTATAATATTATTACGCTTGAATTTAATATTTACATATATATAAATTGTAAATCTTGACTTTAATATAAATCTTTATAGAGATATGTTACATATGGAAATAGTTAAGCTAGATTATGAAAATTTCCACTGTTTTTGATTTTTTAAAAAAGGGTAGAGGTAGGAGAGAGAAAATCTCATTCTTCTCCAAATCCGCGCTTGTTATAAACGCATACATGGTTGCGTTCTAGTTTTGAGAGAGAAAAAAAAATAAAGACATAACAAAATAAATAAAATAATATAATTTAATGACTATTTGAAGTAAAATATGTGAAATTGTGAAAAAATGAGCCAAAGTATCTTTTCCAGCAAAAACAAACATACCGTTTGTTTGTTGATATATTACATAACGTCATATTGTATTTTATAATAAAATGCAAAGTGCACGAGTGAGATGTTCTCAAGGAAAGGTGCTATCAAAACCGGAATACTTGGAAGTGAAAGTTGCATTATGCGCGATTACGTATATGCATTCAATGTTAATACGTATATAGTAATATTCAATGTTACGACGTATTCTCACGATAATATGTAAATTACTCGTATCTATCAATTTCATTATAAAGATATAACAAATAGTTTAAATGTTATAAATAGAGAGAGAGTTTAAATATTAATAATTAATATTTAAATATTAATAATAATTATTATTAATAGCTAAAATTTTGTGTAATTTCTTATTCTCTCTCTGTTTCAATTGAAGTGAAATATATAAAATAATGTATATTTTGTAACAATTGTCACAGATTTTCTTTGCTCAATTTCTTTCGTAATGCATATTTAAGGTGGATCGTCGATTATATGTTGTTTTTAGAGGACAACTTTAAAAATTGTCACCCCAACGTGTCAGGTTTCGATGTCTGCGTGCGAGAGGGATTGAATGCGATTCGACCTTATTTCAAAACCGGTTTGCCGAAATACAATGTGCTTCCGTTTGATCCCTTTTTTGCCAGAGAGATAACGGCCACGAGAGGGGTACCGAACTTCGGTTTTACTTTAACTCTTCGAAATGTCACTGAGACCGGGTGGTCCATTAGTAAAGTGACAAAATTCGTTTCCGATTTGAAAAATCACAAGGTACATGCACTGTTTGTCGATATAATTATACGGTTAGATGCTCAGTTAGCATAACATGTAATTTTATGCCTTGAAAAATTTGTCGCTTATTGTATATTTTTGACGATTTAATATGTAGGTATCTTACAGCAGATACTTTATATTAAAGATGAGAATATATTAAGGATTAATGGCATGATTGTATATTAGTTTTTGTATATGGCATTTAATTTTTATTCTGAAAAAAATGTAAATAGAAGCAATAATATATTAATGGACAACGAAATGACGAAACAAAATATTGCATCAATTAGGTTGTGTACACGCAAAGTTTCCCGGAGAAAATGCTGACGGGTAATTACGAATTTAAAGGCACATGCTTCAGCTCCAGTATAACCAATAAAGGAAAATTCACCCTCACTTTGTGTAAGTTTAGCAAATTTGCATTTGATTAGTAAATTTTATTCCAAATGTACGTGAAAGTGACCATTAAGAATTTTATTATTGTCATTAAATTTAGAGCTCCTTGATAAAATTTAATTATTTATAAATGTGTAAATTTCTTTTTAAAGACTATTACAAAGTCGTCTTTTGGTTTCTTACTGCAATTATATTTTATCAATACTATCGGACATGTATAAAGAAACTAATTTATTTTGGTGTACAATAAAAAATAATAATTTATACGGTTTTTTGCTATTAATATTATTAAAATAAAATTGCAGTGAAAGAGTAGAAATATTAAATATTAAAATTGTTTATTTGTAGTTTTATAATTCCTCTTCTCTTATTTTAGATGATCTCATACAAACGACTACTGTGACCAAGTTGCCGGAACAGAAGTTACGGGCTCAAATAGACGTCCAAACGATCAACGATTTAAAGCTTCACATTACAAATCTTCTATTTGGCAAACGATTTTTCGAGAGTATCCTCGATAAAATAATTAATCACACATGGCAGCCGGGTTTCGTCTTAACAAGGGGTCTAATTAACGAACTCGTTTCGACCGGTTTCACAGAAATCTTTGATAACTCTTTTCGTAATTTTCCCTTCGAGGAGATTTTTAAATCAAAACCGGTAAATTAAATTGATTATAACTTTAAGGTGTGTGCTGATTGAATCGATAAAAGTAAATAAATTTCTTAATTAGTAAATAAGTAAATAAGAAGTATATCTGTCGGTTTGTAAGCAACGTTAATTAAATCATTACGAGAGAGCGAAATTTATTTAAAATAAATTTCATGCAACTCTTGTCGCATTTACATAATTATTTTCATCATATTGTGTATGAATTGTGTATAAATTAGCACATAAGATATATGTGTGGCATACTACGTTAAGCAAATATATGTTTTTCTTTTTTTACTATCTACACATCTTTACAATATTGCCAAGTAATTTATCAAGCCAATCGCGATTTAAATTAATATCTTATTAATTTAATATTCATGTTCCTGTCTACATGCTACCGTCTATGATTACTTATTTCGAGCGCTATGAAGAATGCCAAGCGTTTTGATAGCAGGATAGAGTGCTTTCTTTGCCTCAATAGTTGCTCGCCTTGAAGAAATCACGGTCTTCGAACCTGCATTCTTACAGAATACGTGGTAACATCGTCGCGGAGCATTAAACCGAAGAACGTCGATTCGAATCGATCATTGTTAGATAATGTTAATTTTGAACTGCAGACAAGTCATTAAATTTACATCGGTCAAAGTCATATCATCTTCGTCGTGTCGTTCAACTCTGATCATTTTAATAAATGCAGGTCTTTTCTTAAAGTCAAGTTCGCAGTATCCATTAAAGAAAAATGCAGAATGCGTGCGCACATGTTGTGCATGAATAAATAAACGGACTGAATGTGTAGAATCTTAATCTTGGTACGCATGAGGTCTTACTTTTCTCTACACATTTATAGTATACATCAGACTTTAAAATAAGTCTAAAAGATTCGTACATTTCTGAAAGTAGTTTTGAAATAATTCTATGCTTTGTTTAGAAAGTACAGATTTAATCTGATATAAAGAATAAAAGAATTATATGAGTTGAAATATATTGTCATATTTTAAAGAGCCATATTATGTATAATAGACATAAGAAAGTGTAATAACAATTACGTGCATTAGATAGCCATTACACTGTTAATTTTGTAGTGTCAAATTAACTTCAATTTGAGACATTTTTAACTATTCTATAGGTCGCCTACTCGATATGTCGTTAATTTCGACACTTTGTTTTAGTTAAATTAACGACAAATATGTCATTTTGACCCACATGGTAGTTAAAAAAAACAAAATGTTAACCATTGTTTTAGTTAAATTAACGACATATTGAGTAGGAGCAGTGGCGATCCAAAGGAATTAACAGTGTATATAAAAATTACATTGACCAATAAAACTTCGTAAAAATACAGAATAATAATACGAATTTTGTAAATTGTTACTTGCTGTAATCTTCACTTCTTGGGGTTAGTTTGCAGATCAGCCCTTTAATTTCGCTTTTTCCTCACGTTTAAAGGCAGGAAGTGTGACCGGCGATTGGCGACGATCTTCCGCGAACATGTGCGTGAGCAAGTCGGAAACGTGACTTAAAACGAACGTGACCAAGGCGATTAACGGTGCTTAACATTCTCCTACTCTCCTTTCGGATGTCCCGTGACGTCCACTCTGACGTCTATTGAATGCTTTCTTTCTCCTGTACTCGTCATCCATCTACGATTATCGATGTCGCGATCTAGACATCTCATATTCAATTGTTATCATTCGATCACGCTTTCAAATTCAGACTATGCATTTACTTAAATTGCGCAATTTAATTTGCGTCAATAGATCGTATTCGATCTATTACGAATATTTAATACACGTGATGTACTTGGTTCGCCTAATTATCCGATTTGCTAATTATCAGACGCGGAGAAAACCGCTTTTTCTGTGCCTTTTCCAATCATTAAGCGCGTACTACTTTAAAATTACCAGATAAAAGAAGAAAATTATAAACAAACGTCGGCAATTATTGGGAAAGTAAGCGCATAAATTAATCAATGGTTTCTTCGTCTTCTTCATTGACTCCAGGGCCGCTCCTTACAAGAGTCTTGCACCGCATCTATTGCGGTTAATTTAAAGTTAACGTTGGTAAAAGTTATGAAGAACCTTTCATAAAATTCGCGCCGCTTCCTTCGCCTTTTTGCGTTT
Organism: Aphaenogaster floridana; assembly: GCA_003063835.1. Classification (NCBI taxonomy): domain Eukaryota; kingdom Metazoa; phylum Arthropoda; class Insecta; order Hymenoptera; family Formicidae; genus Aphaenogaster; species Aphaenogaster floridana. The sequence goes on along the minus strand of NJRP01000090.1, from coordinate 144,928 downwards.
AGGAAAGTTGATTGGCGAAATCTATAATGGCAATGGCGTGACTTTGTTTGTTGTCCCATGCTATTCAAAAATCGCTTTAATTTAAATTCATTTAAATGAAAAATACAATTCATTATGTAATTAAGTATCCAGATATTGTTATAAAATAATGAGAAATCTAGAAAACATTGTAAGAAAACTTCTTCTTTTTCATAATTTTAAAGTTGTAGCTTTGTGCCACCTTGTATACAACATATCCGCACTCTTATTATTATGCAATTTGTGTTGCACCTGTACATTGTACAAGTTGAAAAGACATCAAAGAGTACGCACTGACTCGATGTCCCGCTTAAGATTCGATCCTCTTCTTCTTCGTCTTCGAGGCCGGTATAGCGGGGGCAATGTCAAGGTAGCGTATAAGGCCTGGCGCATCCCTGCCAGTCGATCATTCCTCGTCGAGAAACCTGATCGCTTCACATAGTGCATCGATAGGTACCAGTTGATCGAAAAAAGGAAAGAAGGAAAAAGCAAACAGCCATCAGAGATGAGGAATGTTGTAACACTGTGCTACGTGTGCTTGCTGCTGATTGGCGCCGAGGCCATCGGAAGATACAGGGGCCTAGAATTTTTGGAACCCTGCGCCCGGAGCGACTCGAAACTGGAGGCCTGCCTTGCCAGAACAGCTAATACACTGGTCGATCGCTTCCGTCAAGGTGAGATGTCGAGGATGTACATATAAATTTGCATATCGAATGTACTTTGAAGTTCCTATTTCTAATGTAATTTTCGGTAGAATTTTTTAAGACAATGGCACATATTGTTATTATCATATCATCCGATTTCTAAAATGTCCAGTTTTTCAATGATGATATATTCCATATGTTAAAAGATTTTAACTAACTTAATTAAAAAAAGGTATTTGAAATATATATTAAAATTGTATGATGAAATAAAAATCTTTTTATGGTTTTCATTCCGGTTTAATGATATTTCATTTAAATGTTTTCATTATAATTAATAACTGGTCTCGAAGAATCTTGAGAGAGTCGAAGTACAGTTCAGCCTGCCGTTTCTTGCCGTGTCAAGTGAAGTTACAGCAGATGATAGGAATTTGCGGTTCACCGAGGTATATTGCTTGAGCATTATTCTGTTGTTAACTTCTTTACTTTGAGTTGAGAAATGTTAATAATTTTTGTAAACTCGTTATTATTATCACGTTTAATATTTTTGATAAAACATAATTAGAAATTGAAGTAAATTCAACAAATAACTTTTCTATTATTTACAGTTATTTCTAAATAACCACGCTGAACAAATATTAACATAATTAATAGTTCTGATTAATAACTTTCCATAAATAAAAAAGAAATCACGTATTTTTAATTATAAAAATTATGTTAATAATAAATTTAAAATGTGTGTGTGTGTGTGTACGAGAATAACAAGCATTTCTTAATTTTTATTGATTAAAAAGAAAAATATAATATGTTATTTTTTAGCTGAGATAAATATACATCTAACTAAAATTAGGAATTCTGTAGTAAACGCAAGTAAAATATATTTAAAAACATAATTCCAATTATTAACTTATGACATTATCGTTTTAAAATGATTAATATAAAAATTGTAAATTTTTTTGTATAGTATATCATAACTATATTATATTCTTATTTTATGTCCTGGGAATTTTGAGAAAGCAATTTTTGGCATATTGCAATCAAAGGCATACTTTTTGGGATAAAAGTATGATAATAACGTATATGATTTGTAAATAAACTGAAAGTTGAAAGTCTGGAACAAACCGGTTCTGTAACCACGTGGTTTTGTTAACGATCGCAGCACGTTATAACGGTGTATTCGAATGGTCACCCAGTGTCCTACATTCCACTCGTATTGTATGATATTGCTTTGGAGCAATAGCTTTCTTGAGGCATTCCCGCGGGTAGAAAATTACCAAAGACATTTTTGGGCGCAATAAACTTTTTAAACGAATTACAAAAATTAATAAACAATAAGATTGATATCGCAATTTAATCTACAAATTGAAATAGAATCAGATTGTTTTAATAGTGTTATTGCGTTATCAAATTTAATCAAAACGTTCAAATAAATTCTTGAAAAATAAAAGTTTAAAAAAAAACCATGCAAGATTTATTGCATCGGGAGAATTTATGTTTGTGGTATGCTACATATTACGATGGTCTAACTGCAAGTTACAATTGCAGGTCTACCGCAACTAGGTTATCCAGAAGTAGAACCAATTATTCTGGACGAGTTGCATATTGCGTTGGGAGGCGGCCCGGATGGCTACAGAGCGCAATTCAAGGATATCACCGCGAGAGGAGTCTCTGCCCTGCGAATAACTGGCCTCAGGACAAGAATGACCGACGATGAGGTGCAATTGCAACTGGCCTTTAGCATTCCCAGAATTAGAGCGGCCGCGAGATACCGGTCCAGTGGAACCTTGATCTTAGTGCAAGCTAGCGGTGCCGGTGACTATTGGGGCGAATATGGTAAGTTCCATGAAAAAACACAACTAATTAACTTTGCTATTCAGTAGCATAATCTATCCATGGCATTGCTGTTTCAAGATATTGTTACTTGTAAGAAAAAAGAAACCATTGTTTATCAATTGTAAAAAGTACGTAATCTCTCTCTAATGAATCTTCGACCGAGTGAAATGGCAGTGCAAGTATGTCGTGACAGCAGTAACTTTCACTTTGCGCAGAGATATTTATTGTCAATAAACTTTACTTGCCGTGATAAATGCTATTCTATAGCGTCAAACAATTATGAAAATAATAATAGACTGTGCAATTTTTAATGTGTATTAGGAGCAGTGTTTTGTTCTAATTAATTAAGTGTTATTATATAAAGCATCAATGTGTAATGAATAATTAAAAATTAATTAGAATTACTCTTAGTCTTATATAAAAAATATAAATTTATTATAAATTACAGATTTTTTAAATGTATTTTGTAATATTTGCCTAACGCTGCACTAAACGGCTTATATATGAGAACCTCTTCTACGTTAATCAATTATCATAGCGTTGGACCCCTTGTAAATGGCAACACGACTTGTTTTTTTGCCGTGAGCGAAATACTCTTGAGAGAGGAATTACGAAGAATACCGCAACATTCTCTTGTGAATGAGTCACTGCCATTCGCGCCTTCTTAAGGACAACCCGATGTACAAATTTTATATCTTCCATTACGATTGTATAATTCCGAACCACGAAACATTTATTTAAATATTTTCACAATACTTCCGTAGTGTAGGGCAAATAATCTTGTTATTATTATATTTAAAAAAATATTTATTAACATCTCAGAATGTACATTTAAATATCTATTTACAGAACATTCATATACATATAGGTGATACAATTGTACAAAAAAACTAAAAATTAATTTTCAGAATAATTGAATTAGTTTAAACAGTTAAATGTTAATAATCATCATTACAATAAAGCAAAACTCAATTGTTGTAATTTATGTAAATTTATTGCAATTCTCTCAACGAAAACGGGATTCTTTCTTTTATTTGTCATGATTTTATCCAAATTTTTACTTCCTTTTTAGAGGGTGTCAGAGCCAAGGTCTTTATCAGAGCAAGACCATTTATGTTTGAGGGCCATCGTTACCTCAGATTGCAGCAACTAAAAATGGATTTCAGCGTACAGAAGATTAAAATGGGAGTCGAAAACGTGCAAAACACTAACAGTATAATACGTAAGTTCTAATTTTTGCAATAACATTTAGGCAGGGTTGGGAAGTAACGCGTTACTTGTAACGCCGTTACCGTTTTCGTTACTTCTTTTCGGTAACGATCGTTACTTTTTTCTGTCTGTAACGGTAACGGTAACGTCGTTACATTTTTACACTAACGGTAACGAATTCAGCCGTTACTTTTATATCGTTACTTTAGTTTCTTATTATTTTTTATATCTGTTCAATAGATCGCGCGCTGGTCGCGCGCATTATTCTTGATTGAAATTTTTGACAAAATGACATTTGTGAATTACAATATAAATTCCTATAAAGATAAGTATACTAAAAAATAAAGATATTAATATAAAGAATTATTAGTTGAGTTTAATATAAAAAAAGCTTGCTATATAGAAACTAGTT
>NJRP01000090.1:97680-114131 GCA_003063835.1 Aphaenogaster floridana | reverse complement strand
GACCCGCCATCTTGAATTTTTCTAAAGTTCACATGGTTTTCGATAATTTATGCCTGCAACTACATGTGTGCAAGGTGGTTTTTCTACGTCGAGTACAATTTTGGAACAGTGGGTGGCCGACTTGACAAAGAATGCCCCATATACACACATACACTACCGGTCAAAAATATTTGACCACCAACAAAATTTCACCACCAACGAGCTATCGCTCGTATCGAATATTCTTCCTGACGTAATGTCACTATCACAGCACGTTCTTCATTAGTAATTTCACGTTTCTTCGTCATATTTTTAACTATAATACGCACTAAACAGAATTAGCTTGACATGTGGTATGTCTCGAAAACTGTGGGTTACTAACAAATATCGAGTATCAAATAAGGATGCAGAAGTCTAAATAGTTGGTATGTAATGTTGCTGTTTACATACATACTTCGTGTGCAAAACTGAAGGTCACTAACGCCGTCAACAAATAGTGAACGATTTAAATATTTCACGTTTCTGTGATCAGTCTCTACATATTCAATATTTAAGTGCTTTTACCAGTAAAATCGAACATTACACTACAATGTCTCTGTTATATAAAATAAAATACAAATAAAGGGAACTAATGTTTATGTAGATTTTAACATAAGATTAGATAGTATATAGGTGGTAAAATACTTTTGACCGGTAGTGTACATATACTATATATATACATACATTTATATATATTTATTTATATTATAATCTTATTACATCTATATAAAAATTTTACAATATTAGAAATATTATTTAATTATTAAAAGATATTTTCTTTATAAGAACATTTCATTCAATATTATATGGCTTTAATCCTTGTGCATTAATATTTACATATTCTTTTAGCTTTAGGAAAAATCGTGAAAACCAGTGCCTTTTACGTATCTATTTCTATCGATTCGTGAAACTCATCACGCATTCTTGACTATGTTTCTGTGGTACACATGCATAATCGCGTTAATGGTCAAACAGAAATGTTTTTTGTCTCTACATTGCGTAACATATGCGAACAGCATCTTAAAACATTTGTCTTTAATTATTTAGTTGAAAATTTAAAAATTATTTTTTGCAAAAAAGGGAAACTACAACTAAATCGTGGATACGTTTTGAGTAATCAGATTTCTTTGCATCTCACAATTGTTAAAAAGTAATTTAATTTATATCGACAAAATGTTCATATTAAATTATGTAAAATATAAATTTCAAGATATTTAAGAATACAAAATTTCTAAGAGTTTGTTAATCAATTAAACAGAATCATTATCTATATCTAATTATCATTATTTAACGAAAAGTATTCTCATTTCTTCGGTTGTTTAAGAATAAATTAATTATGTGTTTATAAATATTTTTGGCTATATAATTAAAAGTTTCTTTTTTCTTTCTGATGATTTATGATAAAATATTGGGCACGATCGAAAAGGGTGAATTCAACCCTTAAACTTAAATGCCAGTAAAAACAAGTTCCAGAGAAGAAGAAACATTAAAATTATTTTTATTTGCTCTGAAAATCCATTAAAAAATTTATTATAATAAGAGGTCAATGACCTCTATTCTGTCTGCAATCGCATGTTCTAAAATGCGCAAAGCGTCCTGTTTGATGCGTAACACATCTTTGCATGATATTCATCGAATAGATTACGAAATCACAGTCTGCTGTGGATTACTTAATTTCCAAATTTACCTTTTGTGACAAAAATTTTAAATTAATAAATAATTAAAGTACTCTCAAAAAGGTCAAATAATAAAACATAAAGGCAACTGAGAGTCTAGCCCTTCTCAACAGAGATAAAAATCGCAGAGATAATAAAGAAATAAAAATCGCATGTATACGCTCACTTGTGTTCCTGTGGTAAAGACCGATATATCAAAAAAATTTAAATCAGTTTGATTTGTTTCTCTTTCAGCAGCGTACTATTAGCAATTTCTTTGTGAGATCATGTCATTAAACAGGTTACCTTCACGTTATAAATATGAATTATCGTTCCCAAAAAACATTATTTTATAATATTTTGTCTTCGATGAAGTGGACAAGATACTCCACTAAAAAAAAAAACAAAAAGATCCAACTGATATAAAATTCCAGCGATGTACCGCTGATTTTTAAATCAATTCCACAGTAAACCTCCGAAAAGGAGTACGTTGAATAAGATCATCATGCAATCACGAATTTATTGAATAACCATAAAATCTATATTTAGAATAACTTGTAAATTTCAGTGATTTTTTTATTAATCTTTACAAAAAAGTATTATTTTGTTCTAAAAACTGGTTTTGCAGTTATATAAATACATACAAGCATTTATAAATAGATTCGATTTTTCAATCGCACATGATTGATGGCAGTTGCTAGATGATTAATATCAAGCTATTTTTACCTTTTTCAAAGTGAACAGAATGAGCTGCCAAAGATTGGGCATTCCTATTCGAAGGACATCAGTGAATTCACAAACTATAATTGCGACGCTAAATCTTGATTACTCATTGACAATCCTCATGGGACGTCTCCCGATACACTCGATTAAACCTTCTGTCAACCTTGTCATTTCCTTCTCACTTTCAGTAGAAGTCCATGAGGAATTAAGTGGAGGTAACATCCGCGATATCATTCTGTAAAATAGCGTATATTAGACCGTCATCGTCTAGATGATACGCGTGTACTTCCGCTACAAAATCGTTCGTCTGCACGTATCCGTTCTCCTATTCTCGCAATTCACACGTGCACTTTTTTCTTGCGGATACATTAAGACAGGTATTGTCCAAGTAATAGATTATGTTTTGTTTGTGACGGATGGCGGGTGGCATGTGGAGAGGGAGAAATAGTCACTGTTATAAGACGTTCGGATTGCCATCCGAATCATACACTTCCAACCTGACTATCCTCGAACTACTTGCCTTAGGTTCTCGGTCGATCAGCAACCCCATTATCGAATCTCGCATCCAGGCATCTACGGCCAGAAGGCATTTTTGTTGAGCTTCCTGTTTACCTATTTTCGATTTCTGTGAAAAATGGCATCAGCGAAGGCAACGTTCATTACGATCCTGGTGGTCGCGGCGACAATCGGCGTATTAGCTGCACGAGATATACGTAAGTAAAATAGTACACGTAAGACCCAATAATACAGTAAGATACTGTTATTTTTAACGTTGACTATCCCTATCCAAATACTAACGAGCTAAAATATCAACCAAATAAAAAATTTTTAAGGATGGTTTCACACACGGAAAGAATGGTTTTGCTGAAATATCTATAGAAATTTGGCCAGATATAGATCTGAAAATAATTTTATTGGGCCATCAAAATATTTATGTAGAACGCCCAAAATAGTTGCTAAAACATCAAAACTTTTTATAGCATTATCATCATGTTTGAGCGTTGTATACAGTTATTTTTGATGGTCTAACAAAATTATTTTCAGATCTGTACCTGACCAAATTTTTAGATACTTCAATAAAATCGTTCTTTCCGTGCATGGTTTACGGTACTCATTATTCATTAAGCCTGTGCTAATTAGCTAGTATACTATTGCACTATTATACAAACAAGCTATTAAATAGTTAGGCTAAAGGTCATTGATTTGATCTGTTATTAGCATTACAATTAAGATCTTTGAATACATTTGCATTTAAAAATGTAAAAACTTGCACGCGATTTAAGCCATTATTAGATTATTTGAAGTAATCTTCTATAGTCACAGACTAAAATTACTTCAAATGTTCTGAATTCAGTTCTAATAATACCTTAAATCGCGTGCGAGTTGTAATCAGAGATTAAGATTACTTCCATTAGTCTATAATATCCGTTAGAGAAATTATTGTGTAGAAGACATAGATTGAATTTTATTTATAATTTATAATTTTTTGTGCAGAATGGTATGTTCAAAAACATTTGAAGAATTAAAATATACACCTGTATATATAAAAAAAATGTCTATATGTGTGGTTTAATTAAATCTATAATTAAAATATATAAATTTATTTAAATGCACCGCAAGTAAAATTATAAATATAATTGTATCTTGGAATTTAATTTATAATTTAGTCTATAATTTAATATATATATATATATTAGTCTATAATTTATATTTAACCCTCAAACACCGCACTTCGGCGCCACCTTCAAACACACCACATGGGTGAGCCTAACCCAACGACTTGTTTGCTCATAACTCGGGAACTAATACATCAATTTAAGTTTCTTTTTTTTTTAATCGATACCCCAGAAGGTAAGGAAAAAGTATATATAGGTAAGAATTCCCGAAATTTATAGCGACTTAAGATATTTTGACAAAAACAAAAACAAAATTTTGGAAATTGTGAAAAAAATTGGGTTACCGTAAAAAGTTGGGTTACCGTAACCCACAGATGAGTTTGAGGGTTAAAAATATTTCATTTATTTAAAATTTTAGTATTTAAATATTAAGTAAAAAAGTATATATATTTTATATACGTATAGATATGTATATGCACATATGCACGTACTTATTTTGATACATTTTTCTATGAAATCGATACTGCAGGATAATTAGAGAAAAACTCTTGTAGTAATATTCATTCTTTAATAATATGTAACTTTGAGAAATAGATTTTTGCATAAGAAATATTTGTGGAAGCTTTGAATTTATGCAGAGAAAAGCCACATAAATCATTAAAAACTTAATACGTTCTAATATATGAATTTCAAACTTTATTATACGTTTCTCCTGTTCTAAATGCCGGGAAATATAGGAATACTGCATAGCTCGAGCAAAAACCGACTGGAGATACATATGTTTCTTTATAAACTATTTTTACATTGCATTAAGAAAATATATTTAGATATTAAATGAAAAATATATTAAACGCGTTTTTGATCGGCGATCGTATAAATGCGTTATTAAAAGAATGTTACATAAAAATAGATCATGTTGTATTTATAAATTTTGAAATGAAGTGGATTGATATCTATAGATTTTTAGTAACAGCTTGTTTCTTTATGTTCTTACAATACTCGTATCGATTATCTGACGTTTCCAATATGCTTTCAGCCGAGTTCCTGCATATTTGCCAGACGCAGGATCCACATTACGAGGCATGTATCAAGGAAAGTATAGAGTATTTGAAGCCGTATCTTATGAAAGGCGAACCGGAGTACAACATTCCGTCGTTGGAACCTCTCAGATTAAAAAAATTAACGTTTGCTCCAACAAGCAGTATACGAGTAGATGCATCCGATATCGACGCACATGGTGCCAGCAACTTTGAAGTTAGGAAAGTGAAGTAAGTATAAAAAATATATTGTCCATTGCAGGACGGCTTGAAAAATTAGCTTTAGAATATGCAAAAACGCAATACCGCGAAGTATCTGTAAAATAATTGTAACAGTAACACTTGTATAGAATTAAATTTTTTTTATACGCAGGATTGAAAATAATATTCTTTTTATCGTTACTGATCTGCAAAAGCTAGAAGTTAAATGTTTTTACACGATATAATTATTTTTTCGTAATTTTTATTAGTAGATATGTTAATAAATAAAACGTAACTTGTCTTTTTTATTTCTTAAACCAACGGTCTACGTTTTTACAAGAATAGCATGATGCAAGTAATATATTAAGATTCACGTTGATGAAATCTTACAAAACACTTCCGATGCATGTTTCTATTTCTGAACAAGCGCGTTGAATGGGCGGGGATCTCCACGATTATGCGATAAGTAACCTTGCCAGGGTATTATTTGGGTAATCATTTCGGGACATCATTTTGCACGAAATTTTAGGCCACGAGCCACTCATAATATTAAATTGACTCAACCACGCTATCTCTGCTTGACGATCAATCCAACTATATTACATAACATTATAAAAAGATGATTGTGCACACATGATGTTTTTGCTGTCATTGACTTGTATGTACGCTGTTTGGTAATTTATTATCGAAGAAAAATAGCATGTATAATATACGGAAAAAACATATTTTGAAATATATACAGAAAAAATATATTCTTAAATACAAAGCATTTTTGCAAATTTCTAATAAAAATTTTACAGTTTAAAAAAAATATGGCATATGCTACATATTTTTTTATGGAATGCGTCTCTACAAGATATTAACGTTATTGATATATTTTTAAATATAGAATTATAACATGATTTTTTAAATATAACTTCCCTAGTTTTTTATATTATATTAAAAATATTAAAACAAGGAATGCATGATGCTCATATAAACAAAAAATTAATTATAATATATTTTGTACTCTCTTCTAAAATATTTTGCCATGAGATATGAAATTTCTCGTAAAATATTTACTTTCGATGAACTTTACTTCAATACTTTCATGCATAGAATAATGAGATGAATGGATTGATTCAAAGAAAACGCATAATTGCATTTAAGGAAAAGTATGCAATTTGTAATATGCAATTGAAGAACGGACACTATATCGTTTGTATTCCGCGCATAAACGGCCGTGACACGAACACTCGAAGTGCGTCCACAAAGCGTCGACATTTATCATGCCTGTTCCTCGATTGCAAGAAAGAGAAAAAGATAAATAATCTATAAGAACCAGAAAACTGAACGGAAACGGTAATCGCCGGTAGTGTTTCGTGTTACTTTGTAGTATGCGAAATTTAAAAAGACTCTTGTCAAACAAGATTTTTAGCGCTGAGAAAGAAATAGAAAGAGAGGGGGAAAACTTACAATGGTGTTGTAATAATGTGAACAATAAAAAAAGGTCGACGCCATGCATTGAAATTGTCAGTTATCGTTAATGACTTCCCACGTGTGAGAACTGTGAAAGAGAGGTTTGCTAATCCAATGACGATCTATCGTGTACCCATCAAGATATCCATCTAGAGAACGCATGATGCTCATATAGTATTGACGCTTTACTATGACATCATTATATACTACATTGTGTGATATCTTGGCAATAACGCTTACAATAACGCGAACTTACCAAAACACAATTTTCTAACAATTAAGCGTGCTTTATTGTTTGTAATTTTGTAATAATCGCAAGCGTTTCTAATTAAAATCTTACATTACTTATGCAAATGAAAATTACGAAGTTAACGCACGGCATGTAGCGACACAATCGCATAACAATAGATGCAACAAAGTTTCACGAAATCCATGTAAACCGTAATCTGTATATCGGTCTCAAGTTAGATGAGATTAAACATACAAAATGAAAACCTCGTTGCATCACTTTGAGAGAGTTTTATGTTACGAATTAATTAATAACTTAATTTCTATAAGTGAAAATTACTGGCACAAACGTAAATGCGATTTGGAAAGATTCAATGAATCTCTCATTGCTCTCTTATTTGTTATCATCCCTTAATGTTGTTGTTCATTTTTTTCAAGACTCGATTTCGATACTTTGCTCTTCCTGGTGGATGTAGCATTGCCGAATATCCAAGTTGAGGGGAAATATGAGATGGACGGCAAATTACTGTTACTTCCGATTCGTGGATCCGGCCCGATGCACGGCAACTTCACGAATTGCATAGGTAACTGCTATTACATAAATTATAATTATATAAATTATGATTCCATTTATTATACCGCACTAATTCTAAGCATTCAATCATAATCAGCACTCGGGTTATTTTGCCATATGAAAATTTTCTAGCGTCAACTAATAATATACGATGCGTATATTATTGTAGTAAATAGCGTTTTGCCAATAACGTACGATAATGTTGTCATTGTTTGCAGTAATAATTTTACATTCGGCTTATTCATCTCGTAAAATCTCGGTCAACTTTCCAGGCGCATGCAAAATACAAGTTGCGAAATATCTTGACGAGAACGGCGACGAGAAGATGCGCATCACGGACTTCAGGCTGAAAATCTCAGTAGGCCATGGTACGCTGAACCTAGACAATCTGTTTGGTGGCGAAAAAGTTCTTGGAGATGTCATCAATTCGGCCATCAATAACAACTTCGATCTTTTCTTGAGGGAGCTTTTGCCGCTCGTGGAAAAAGCGTTATCCGACGCGTTCCAGAATATCGCTGGCAATATCATTCAACAATTCACATTCGCCCAACTCTTCCCCGGCGCATAAATATCAGTGATTCAGACGATCGGACGGGCTGGAAAAGACATAAACTAAATTTAAAGATCTATTGCAAAATAAGAGCAATAGATCCAGTAAACAAACATGTCTGCAGTATGTCAGCAGATTAGGCAGCAGATTCAATCAGAAAAGTGCAACAGATCCAGTATCATCTGTGTCCGCATTAAGCTCGTGTTTTGTCGGCAGATTTTGCTAACAAAATGTAACAGCAGATTTGCAGTAGAAACCGAACAGAATCTGTCGAACGCAGATTCTGTTGTATTTCTGCTGCCAATCTGAGTCAAATTATGTGACAAATATGTCGAGATCTGCTTGATTTCTATCATCAATCTGCTATCATATTTTATTGGACAAACTTTGCTATATTTCTGCTATTATTCTACCAGCAGCATTATATATGTCAGATCCTGTGTCAAATTTGTAGTCTTTTTGCCGACAAAATTTGTAGCAGGTACTTTAAAAAATCTGTTATTGACAGACTTGGCTAACTGGGGAATTAAGAAAATCCATTACTACTTTTCGCTACATTGAATCTTCTTTGAGAGATTGTATATATTCATGCTCCACTCAGATTTGCATCGCTCAATTTGTTGAAATTTTATAACGACCATAAATTTGGTCTAACCGGGACTAAGTTGGAATTTAATTTCGGCAGGAAATAGCGGATGAAGAAATTAAACCAAGTTTATGAAATAATCATGGTATTACTTAAAAATTCAATTCTGAGCGATTGTGGCGGAAAACGTTAATGATCTACGATGTGATACAGTAATTAGTTGAGTGTTTGTGCAACACTTTAAAAAAGTAATAATACTTTTTAGAAAATATTAGAACAAAATGGGAAAAATGTTTTTTTTTTAATATTAGCGAATTTTGCAAAAAATTTGAATAATTTTTTGTTAATTTTATCAAATTTTTGTTTATTTTGTTATTTTTTAAATTTTATTTTTCAAACACGTAATTTCTAGATCCATTACCATTATTACTAACAATAAGTGCAAAAAATAAATAAGTAATTACTAACAAGCACTTAGAGTTAAATGTTACAAAAATTCTTGATTGGTAAAAATCAAGTACTTCTCTACAATTTTGCTAATAGAACATCATATAGCAAAATTTTAGCATTTTGTTTAAATTCAAATTTTTCATTATTGACTCGACGCGACTGAAGGTTCTGAATGAGTGTCGGTGTGAAAATATTGATCGACACACAATAAGCACACTGTACAAAATAAATCTAATTACAAATGTAATTTTTGTGATTGTATGCAATTTACAGAAATCTTTGTGATTACGTACAATTTATAGCTTTGTAATATTAACGAGTGCATACCGACATCGGTGAGGTCAATGCGTTACAAATTACTGAATAAGGTTTTTTCTAATTATAGTATTTGTTGAACAATTTTGCTTCTTTCGTATTTTATTTTCTAAATTTATCATAATATGCATGCGAAATAACTCATTCTCTCATAATAATATTGATTAGTCCATTCTGCGAATTACATTATGATATATTTAATTCATAGAAAAAAATATATAAAAGAATACATAAAACAATTTACGATTTGTGTTAAAATTTGGGATAGAATTTTATTTATGATTTTATGTGCTGTGTAATATATAAAGGATATTTGAAAAATCTGAAAAATATATAAGATATACAAAATAAATAACATAAAATAATAAAAAGAAATCTATGTTCTCAAATTTGACGCAAATTATAGATTGTTAAAGTAAGTTTAAAAGAGTGTTTCTAACAAAGGAGAAGGGTCCCTAAGGCCGGTTTTTGGCACCCTCTGAAATTGATCCGAAAATATCAGAAACGTTATATTTTTGTAAGAACTATTGAAATAAAGTGATTTTAGTCTAAACGGACATACTTTGATGCCTGTTTATACTATAATTCTAATTAATCCCATTTTTACCACCAACGCGATTTTATGTCACCTACACACAGAAAAAAGTCTTCAATCAAGACGAATACATTTAAATTAACACTATCATTGTTTCATATATAAGCAAGAAAATATTATTTTCTTAAAAGAATTTTATATTTTTGTATTTCAAAAATATTATATTGTTAATATTAATTTATTAATTTGAATATTGTAATTGTCACATACCTAAAGAATACAATAATAAGATTAAACTGTATTATCTTTATAATATGAATATTCTTGGTTTAAAAGTACCTATTGTTATTCTCTATCCAATATTTTTTGCTTTCTATTAATAACAATTATTTTTGAATAATAAGACTATAATTTTCTTTATTGAATTATATAAAATATTTTGATGCAAGTAATATTTCTTCATTTAACGCTATACAATTTCATTTTAAGATTTACATGTCAAAAATAAAGATATTTTTGAAATATATATAAGAATGTTCTTTTTTTCTGTGTACATATTATCTCCTTACATTTGTGTGTGTGCGTGTATTTACGTGTGGGCGCGTACGCTCGAAACTACGAAAACACGATTTGTGTAGATATTTGGCAATATACGTTCTTTTAAAACTCATACTGCTCTCTACAAGCTTCTTCAGCGTCTTCAGTCCCAGTTCACATTCTCATTTGAAAGTAAACTTGCAGTAATTCGAATGTCTTTACCGGAACTAATTCTTGATTGGCGTGACTCTTTTATAGCCACACAAATGTAAGGAGATGATATGTAGGTGACATAAGAGCGCGTTGATGGTAAAAATGGGATTAATTAGAATTATAGTATAAACAGGCACCAAAGTATGTCCGTTTAGACTAAAATCATTTTAGTTCAATAGTTCTTACAAAAATATAACGTTTCTGATATTTTCGGATCAATTCCAGAGGATGCCAAAAACCGGCCTTAGGGACACTTCTCCTTTATTAAAATTTATATTGGATTTCTTTGATAAGACAATAAATCCATTTCTATTATATATAATATAATTAATATAACATTGTTACTAGAAGAAATTGACTTCTGACCTACTTCCAATTATGTTCTATAGAAGCCTGAGATATGAGAGACATGTGATAGAAACGTGCTTTTATGTAACACATCTGAATAAATTCAACAGAAGAATAATAATGAATTGTAAATGTAAAACTGTAAATGTATGATATGTATGATAAAACTATAAATATGAAAGTCTATATATGATAAATCGTTTTTTTTTTCATTTTTCTGCATACAGGAAAAGAACTGGACGCAATTTACGCATTAGTTGCAAATTACTGCAAAACATTAATCTCAACTGTACACAATTAATATTTATAATCTCGCAATTTATTTAAAGCTGACGATATAATCATAATGTAAGTACAATCTACGATTAAAAGTGGTTTATATCACATACTAGATTTGTTTAAATTTCTTTTACTGAAACAATTACATAGATATGTTACAATATTTAATTAATTAAAGCAATTTTCTCTAATATTATAAAATACATTATAAAATGAATGCATACAGTTATTAATTTTATGATATTATCTTAAAGTAATACGTATGGTTTACTATAAATTTTTTTTTAGTATTTTTAATGAGACATATTGACATTGTTAATAACATGAGTAAGATAATAAATCACAATTTTTTTCTAAATATTTGTACCTTTCCTAATAAATTTTGTAACTATTATATCAAATCGTAACATAAAATCCTCATAAGCATCATGTTCAAAATAATACACAAAGCATTTAATATTTAAATTAAAATTTAAATTATAAACTACATTCCAAATATTTTTTAAGTACATTACGAGATAAACGAAATAATTGTGTGACAATAAATCTCAAATACTTAGGTGATTTATTTTTCGGGGAAAAGCTCCTCGAACGTAAAGTGTTTCACTATATTGTTGGAAAGCGAAAGAATCCGTTTGACAACTGCTTCTTCTATAGCCGGCTTAAAGGATTTAATAACTTCCTCTTGATTGTTGCCTATAAAATTGCTAATAACTTGGTTCAGTCGGCTCAATGCCGCATTATCTAATCCATATTCAGCGTCATATCCTTTGATGTCGAGATTTATCTTCATCTTCGACATGTACACATATCTTTTGCCATTTTTGGTTACTATATTCATGTCCATGTTTACCTTTGCTTCTACATTATCTGCAAAATCCAGATTAATAATTATGACGAAAAAGTATTAAATTTTGAATTGTTATGTTAAAACATTTTTAATCTTTTGTCTTATTTTATTACAATATCGATTATTTTACGTACCTGTAGTGATGTAAACCGGTCCATTGTTAACAATGGGTATCAGTAAACGTACGTCGAAATCATATGTGCCATTCATTTGGATCCGCTTGAATACGAGTTCAACATCGAAATGAAGTGTGTCGAGATCTGTATGAAGGGATTTTACGACAAAATTGCAAAGTCCCGTCACTTGGGCATCTCTGAAAGATATTTTGGAATTAGGTGTATCGGAAATGATTAGTTTGCCAAGAACGAATGGATTGCTTGGCTGAATGTCCAATTCCGGGATTCCTTCGCAGATCTTATCCTTTATATTGTCGATGTTATTCAAGATGCATAGATCAAGTTGTGAATCTCTTCTATTGCACACGTGGATATAAGAGGCTGTAAAGGATATAAATCACCCTTGTTAAATTGTAAATTTGGATAAAATTATCAAAGGTAAATAAAGAAACGATAAAATATACTTCGGAAGAATATGCAATTTTTATAATACACAATTCGTGATATTAAGTTATGTTAACATCAAATTTTGAAAGATATAATATAATGTAAAAGATTTATAAATTCACCATAGAATTTTTATTTAATATTTTTGTTGTAAGGTAAATGTCCCAGTGACCGAACACTTACACAAACAAATTCTTTAAATATTTAAGATTACAATTGAATTTTAATATTACAATGAAAAAGCATTATGAGATTAATAATAATAAGTTTTGTGTAAGTGTCCGAATATAGGTTTGTGTTCGGTCACTGAGACATTTACCTTACTGCTTTTAGGATATGCTCTGCACTTTTGATAATATGCGAATCTGTTACAAGCGACTGCACAGCAAGTCAAGTCTACGAAATATGTTGTCGCGTTAGAGAAATTCTTTATAAAACGTTCTCTTCTAGATATATGTGCCGTATCATAAAGCGTGTAAGGAAATGCCCAACGAGAAATTCTTGTCGTAATTAATATTGGTTACCCCGTCACTTCAATTAAGTGCTCGAAGACTGGCTCGAACACGGCTTTTTTTCGTAAGCATTTTTTCTAATGTGCGTTCACGTTATTGCTATCTAATGCATGTTCACGACCTGGCGAATGCCAGGCATGCAGCTTGCATTTCCACTTACGCTATTGCATTATACCTTATAATTAATATTATTGCAATGTCCGTACTAGCAAATTGCAAAGATATCTTTTTACACAACAGAATGAACAATCTAACTTGAGAAATAATGTTTTATTAATACATTCTCGTCGTTACTGTGATCTGGTATTTGCAAATTGTGCAATTCTTTTATAAATAGAGAAAGAATTGTACGTTCGTGGTGATAAATATATATTTCTTTTTTACTCACGTATTTCGGCTGTAACATAACTTCCTGCTATAAGCGCAAAAGCAAAGACTGCAGCAAACATTTTCTAATCCAAAATTTTTCTTACGGTGACACTTTCTAAAACTATACACTGCGGAGCGATCCGAACAGCTATGCAACGAATGGATATCAGGACTGATTCGCACGTATCGATGAAGTTTATATATATATACATCCGTCCTCGTTCATACAGTGCTTCATTAATCGATCTCTTTCTCGCCCTGCATTTATGACTCATTTAAAATCTACGATCGTATTTGTGTTTGCATCAAAGTTAACTGAATTTTAATAATGAATACAAAGTAAGAAATACTATTTTTTTTATGGAATAAAAAATAAGTCTTTTATTAAATAAAAACATAGTTATTTGACACACGTAAACGTACGTATTTTTCACGCATAACAAATAAATATCCTAAACAAAAGAATGAAACTTATATAAATGTTGCATATATATTAAATTAATTTTGCAACAATGTCCGTATATAAAAAAGTATATGATTTGAAAGGTACTATATTGTCAGTATGGTATTAAGATAGAATTGCAAAAATACAATTAATAATCTTTTATTAATTATATTTTGGATAAATTAAATGATGACTAAAAGATGAATTAAATAATTTTCTTCTCTAAATAAGAAAACTGTGTTTGTACAATTTCGCGCTACCAGTTTAATTTAATTCTAATTTTTCTCAATTTTGACGATAAAAAATAATAAATAAGCAAATATTAATATTTAATTGTCCATTTTCTCGTTTTTTAAAACAACAGTAGAAACTATTTTTTAGTATGTTGAAACGACTGCGACAGTTTAAATGGCCTTGGAAAATATCGGACCTACCCAACCATCAATATAGAAGAGTAGGCCAGACATTTATATGGTACGATTACGTAACAAAGAATGATGTCCTTCTGCAAAGTTTTTTAAAATTTTAATTATAGTCAACCAGTGTTAAAGAAATTTAAATAATGAATTCCAATTTTTTTTCAAAATTTACATAAATAAGTACATGTTTGATAGTCTAGCTTTCTCATATGACGTTGGAATAAATAAGGCTTAAGAATAAAGAATGTTTTTCTGCATTTTTTATTAAAGTATGCATAAATTTTTATCCAAAATTAGAATGTTAATTATACAAATTAAAATAAACAAATATTTATTTTTTAAATATTTTAAAAATGGCTCCAAATAAATCTATCTTTTCTTCGTAATTAATTATTTATGACATGACAAATAACATTACTAAATATAAATGCTGAGTAATCTATTCAAAGATCAATTAATTTGTTGTTTAAAAGAAACAATATAAATAAATTAAGCATGCAAAATATACAAATAAAATACTAAATATTCAATATAATATAAAAATTAATTCAAACATTAAAAGTTCATTCAAACTTTATTTCGAAAAATTATGCGATAGTAATGAGAATAGCATAGATATTATTCTATCTATAATTACACACAATAACAGTTTTCATAATAAAACTTGAATAATAATAGCTATGAATATAAATACTCTTTGATATTATAGCATCTATAGTTGATATATAAGATAAACATTTTACATTTTAAATTTATCTATATATTATAGTTTATATTATAGTTATCGATTAACCACATGAATATAGTTACATGGTAAATTTTGAAAACGTAATTCATAACTTTATTATTTGATTATTGTTAATGACATAAAATATAAGAAAATAGTATAAAATAAATTTTGGTACTATAAAATATTAGTAATGCATTGTACATCTTTGTTGTAAAAATTATTTATTAAATATTTAACATCATTAAATTTCCTTATTTAAGTTGAGTCTTTTTACATTTATTTGTATATATTTATCTAAAAATAAACCTAAAAATTTTTTTTACATTTTGTAAAAAATAAATATATTCTTTAAATATATATAATATCTTTCAAATTATATTCGAAGAAGTCATTATGCCGGAAATGCTACGGTGTAGCATCTCTTTTGCAAAGTTGTCATATCAAGAGACACGGTAGTGTCTCGCGCTAAGTATGCGCACAGAGCGAGACCGTCCCGTGTATTTTTTACGCGAGACGGACAGTTACAAGTTTTCTATATATACTCTAAAGCATCTTTTATTAAAGTTACATTGTTACATTTTTAAGACACAAAAATGTAAAAAGAAAAGAAATAATATATCAATTTCCATTAATATTATCTTGATAGAAACAAATTTTACGTTTTAAATAAACCTATACATAATTTTTTTTAAGTAGATTAATAATAATTATCTACATTTGCATTAAAATGGAAGATTGAATGAACAGTTAATTATAAAAGTTAGAATTTCCTAACGGTTAGCTTGCTAATATCAGCTCATTTACATAGTCTACACTGTTTTTATATAAATTATGTCAAAGAGACATAAAATTAACATTAATTAAACTGTAAAAACTGATATCAGATAAATATAATTAATAAAGTGAATAACAGCACTAATTTCTACATGATATCAATGATCAATCTTCGTTGACTGTGGTTTTAGAACTTCTCAGTGGCCTTGACATTTTACGAAAATATTCGACTTCGATTAATTCAGAATCCTATCAGAATCTTATATAGTGTTCTTGACACATGTATGATGTAATTTAATTGATACTAAAGATACTAACATAACATATTAAAATGGGAGGTGTTACATGTACGAAAAGATTATACAATTGTGAAGCTCATTTGTTTTAAAATCTTTTACTTCTTGAGATTGAATACTTAACATGCTAATTTTAACAGGAATAAAATTCTTGATATCGCCAGTAAATA
>NJRP01000090.1:63017-77139 GCA_003063835.1 Aphaenogaster floridana | reverse complement strand
TTTCTTTGTATAATTTAATTCCTACAGTTATTTGACATATAAAAGTATTAAGGTAGAGTTGTCAAAAAATTAATAGCTTGCGAGATATTTTATTCTGATATATTTTGACATGAAATTATAAAATATCTTGTAAACTGTTCGTTTTCTGATAATCGTAACTTAATACTTTTATGCGTAGAATAGTGGGATGAATCAATTGATGTAAAGAAAACACATGGTTGCTTTTCAAAAAATTATGTATTGCATATTGCAAATTTTTCAATAAAATCATTGGTTCGCAAGATATAGCACTGGCTCCTTTAAAATGAGACACCCTGTATAATTAGAATGTATTAAATAAAGTATGATATATATATCAAAACCTCATCCGAGTACGGGTTATGGACAATTGTACTACAATTGATTGCGCTATAATAGACAATTTCTGAATGTTTTAGTAATTATCCCCTACTTGCGGTACTCAAAATAACAATATATTTATATTAAAGTCAAATTTAATAATTGTATCTTGAAAAATTTAATATAGTAAATCAAGATATCTCTCGTACGGTTTAATCAAAAACAGGTATTGAAAATACTAGCATAATATATCGAGAGCGCAACATATCAAGAACGTGGGAAAGGATTGTCCAGTTAAATTCCACTATGTGTTACAATATCTTTTATTTTTCCTCGACTGATTTTACGTCAATATTGCCTTGAACAAACATCTCTGCTACGAAGAAACATCGTTTAACGGAATATTTGTAGCCACGAGGCATACAAAGTTGCATAAGTTTTCTAATAATAGTGCTAATAACAGTCTGATTCGCGTATTAAAATCCAATGCTGAACGAATTAAGTACAGACACTTACAAAGAAATGTAAAACAAGGTTCAATAATTTAAAGAATCATAAATAATGCGTAAAGTATAATTTACACAATACTTTCTTCCTAATGACTGGCATGTTGGTAAGCTGACAGTTAATAAAAAAGACATAATTTTTTAAGTTGTGTTTATTGGATATCTCATAACGTTAGAAAATTAGAAAAATTGTTCATTTTTTTCTTTGCCTATCTAAAACCTGCGGCAAACGATGCGTACCTTACCGCTAGTTTGGCTAATAATTTTGTTGCGCTTTACGGGCTATGCTGCGTGCTATTATGATAAGGACGCTGCTAGTTTTGGTTTCACACGGATAGTTTGCCTTGAAAGTGCAAACTTTTATCTAATTTTCGTTTTTGCTGACTTTCGTCTTTTTTCATAACTTTTATTTATATTTCTATAATCATATATATATATATTATTGCAGATAAATGAAAGAAAGGAATTTCTGTACAAATGTGACAAAATTTAACAATATAATTTATTTTAATAATTATAGTTATGTATAAGATTTGTATTTTTTGTAATGTACTTGTAAAGTATATTTAAGACTTGATTTCTAAAGTTTTGTTATTCTTTTCATATTGGAAAAATTTTATAAATTTTGTATTTAGATTTGTAAATATATACTACTGTGATCAAAAAGTACCGAGACTGGCTCATTTAAACTGCGCGGTTCAACTCAATTTCGAGAAACTTTCTTTTTTTTAGATTGGTAAGACTGTTTCTGACATACGTTCAAAATTTCACGTCATTATCTTTGTTAGCTTACGAATAAAAACTTATTTTGTGATTGAGAAATAGTACTTCCGGCGATTTTTACCATGTCGAATTTTGTTGAGCAACGAATTTGCATCAAATTTTGTCTTCGGAACGAAATTTCATGTACGGACATGCTGGAAATGTTGCAGAAATATTAGGCAAAGCCAAAAGAACCTCGTCAAAGTCAGTCAAAAATCAAAGTTATGTTAACAATTTTCTTCGATTACCGCGGTGTTGTGCATAAGGAATTTCTTCCAATCGGTTAAACTGTTAACAAAAAATATTATTTGAATGTTATGCGCCGTTTGCATGAAGCAATCCGTAAAAAACGGCCGGAATTGTGGCGAGATAACTCATGGATTTTGCACGTAATGCTCCTGCTCACAATTCGATGCTTGTTCGTGACTTTTTAGCCAAACAATCGACGAATACGATTCCACAAGCTCCATATTCGCCTGATATGGCACCATGTGACTTTTTCCTGTTCCCCCGGCTGAAATTATCACTTCGTGGACACCGTTTTGAGTCGATAGAGGCGATAAAAAAGAATTCGCTACGCGTCCTAAATACCATACCGAAAATCGACTACCAGAAGTGCTTCGAGGACTGAAAATAACGTTGGCATAAATGTATTGCAATGGGAGGGGATTATTTTGAAGGGGACATAATAGATTTGGATAAATAAATTTATAGTTTGCGTTTTATTTGACCAGTCTCGATACTTTTTGATCACAGTAGTATATATATATATATATATTTCATGTTATTATAAATTATATTGGGTATAGTATTATAAATTTTATTGAGTTAATTCATAAATAAATTCCGTTATATATAACAACAATTTATTTTTTCTATAAATAAAAATTACTAATTTCAGCGAATGATTGCAACTGAGAGATTCTTTACTACCAGATAATTGTAATCATTCGGTGAAATTAATAACTTTAGATTTACAGAAAAGATAAATTATTATTACCTATAGCGGAACTTATTTATGAATCCACCCCCCCCCCTCATAATATGTTTATATAATATACATAATATTATTAAATTTTCCAAATCGATGAACAAATTTCTTTTTTATTGTAACTGCTGATTCCGATTACATATTTTTTCTGTGCCTCTATTCTATAACTTTGAACGATATTGTCGTTATCGTTACGTTTGTCTTTGCATAGATTTTTTATCATACATTATACCTGCGCGACGAAAACGTAACGATAACGACACTGTCATTAAAAGCGATCTAGCATGAAAAATCGCATCATGTGCCATAGGCTTAAGATAAAAAACATCTGAATCACTTTAAAATATTCGAATTTTAATTTAAGCCTACGACACACAAGGTGTTTTTTCCTGCTGGATTGCTAGCTAAATTTGTGTGCTTGTTGCCGTGCTGGCTGACCGTCTTGTTGGCTTGGCTTCAGACGGTGCGAGTTTTCATGCTGATTGAGCAGCTGCATTAATTTTGCTTGACAGAAGATTCAGCTTCCTTCCCAACTTTGTGTATGGATTTTTTCTTTTCATTTTCTTTGCACGTAGTAGACGTCATATTTCTTTCTGTTTAAAAACTGACAAGACTTGGTACGAAGAAAATACTTTGATCACCTAAGGCTGCGTCCTGATTCACTTTTATAATCAGCCAGCACAAAACCATGCAAAAAAAATTGCACTTGACTTATCATGAAAATCTAGTAGACTAGTCAGCAGCGTGACCAGCAGACTACATAATTTCCTGCTCAACAGCCAGCAAGATCGCCAGCACAGAAGCATGCAAGCAATCCAATAGGAAAAAACGCATTGTGTGCCGCAGGTTTTAGTTTAGCATTCAATTTTTATAATTTTTTCAACATACTCTTTAGCAAACGTACAATGTTAATTGCTAGCAAAAGCAGCATTATTTAAAAAATTGCATGTTGAAAAATCGAGTTGAGCCGGATGCAAATAGAGTAACAAGTAAAATATTAGGTATTGAAAAACAATATTTTGACATTTATTTCAAATTTGAAATCAATTAATTGTAAAATAAAAAGCAAAAAAGAAATATCCAAAACTTTTTAAATATCCTGTTTTAAATAAGTTTTATGGGTTCTACAATACTTTATAATAACGCAATTCTTCGAGAATATTGTATTTCTCAATATACTTATATATAGGTACTACTAGTCATCATCCATCTATAACTAGAGAGACAATCTGAAGAAGACATCAAATATAAATAAAGAACTGGTTTTATATATTTTTTAAAAATTTTATTGCTTTATTTAAGTGATACATTGCATTATAACATTGGGACAAGAGTCGCAAATTTTTGCAAATTGATTACTTTTATTTCCAACTTATGTTCATTGTATAGCAGCAATTTATTTAAATAATAATGTAATTAAATTGGAAATTATAATTAAATACGGTATATATCACACACTAAATCTGGTTTTCTTTAGTAAAATTATCACAGATATTGTAATGCAGTATGTAATTTTAATTTTTTTGGTATTACGCAATATACTATATAATATATTTCAATAAACATCCACAATATTTAATGATGTATGTATTAGTTTAAAATAACGCATTTACTTATTATAAAACTTTAGTCAATTGTAGTTCTTTCTACGCCATCAGTACATAAATAATAAAGTTCGATATAACGTGCGCGTTTTCATAAGCATCACGTAAATCAAAATAACACGTAATATCATTTTCTTTTGATTAAGTATTGTTCTATACAAATATAAATATATTACTTTGTATAAATCTATATTAGTAATTAATGACAGTCATTATACAATGTCCATTATCTATTACGTTTATGTTGTTGATTTTAAAGCATTATAACAAACTGTATTTTTCGATTAGTCTTTAATAATTACGGATGCACGAAACAATCTTATGACAATAGATATTAAAATCAAACGATTTATGTTTATTCGGGGAAAAGTTCCTCATAAGTAAAGTGTTTAAGCAAGCCATTAATAATCAAGATGACTCGTTTGGAGACTATCTCTTCTAGAGCCGGCTTAAAACTTTTTATAATTTCTTGTTGATTGTTACCTACCAAGTTCTGAATAATTGTGCGCAATTGATTAAATTCCTTTTCATCCAGGTCGTTTTGAACTTTATATCCTTTTATGTCGAGATTTATCTTTATCTTTGCCAAGTACACGTATCTTTTGCCACCTTTGGTTACTATTTTCAAGTCCAAACTTACTTTTGCTCCTACATTCTCTGTAGGAATATACAGTTGAGTAATTTTGAAATTATATCTGATGTTGTATCTTTTATGTTGAAATAAGTTTTTAAATGTTTAATTTTAATAAAAGGTCGACTATTTTTACATACCTGTAGTAATGTATATCTGTCTCTTATATACAATAGGTACCAATAAACGTATATCGAAATCAGAAGTGGCATTTATTCGGATTTGGTTAAATAGAAGATCAATATCAAAGTGGAAATTTTCAAGATCCGTATGTAAATAGTTTAGGTTAAAGTCACATAAACCCATTACTTGCCCATTTCTGATGTATAATTTGCTATTGGATGTATCAGAAACGATTAGTTGATCAAGAATAAATGGATCATTCGACGGAATATCCAATTCCGGTAGTCCTTTGCATATTTTACTCTTTAAATTGTTGACGTTATTCACGATGCATTGATCGTATTTCGGATCTTTGCGGCTACATACGTGAATGTAGGAGGCTGTAAAAAGTTTTAATTACTATTGATAACAAAAAACTTTTAATGAAATTGTCAATATGATAAGAGTTCAAAGGTAACAACGTTGAATTAATTTATAATAACAAGTACGTTTTATGATGTATCCAGAATATAACAATATGAATGCTATTTGTTTCTGTTATTCATAGACGATTTTCTTAATATTTAAGAAAAATTATTTTATTAATACAAATTATATAATATATTTTTTAATAGAATAACCGATCAAAATTTCCTTTGAATATTTTCTTTACACATGTACACATATATATAATATAGAGTAAACTTTTTGTTTTAGTAGACTTATAAATAAGCTTATTTAAAATATGTTTGTCGAAAAATTCGATGGTGTCGATTTTTCGAAGATTTTGAGCTAATTCAAGCTAATATAAATATCGCTAAAAGTCATATGAATGGAAAGCATCAATAGTGACAAACTGTACAGTGGTATTTTCCTATTCGAGTAATATGAAATGACAGAAACAAGTACACATGTGTAATAATGATGGAAACAAGTACATATTTCTTATTTACTTACGTACTTCCGCTGCAACATATGCAGCTATAAGTGCAAAAACAGAGATTGTAGCAAACATTTTCCAAGCCAAATAATTCTTTTCTACAAATTTTCCAAGATTACACTATTAAAGAACACTTGTGTTATAATCTTAACAGTTATATTCCGAACGTGTATCAAGACTGTTACACGTCTGGTCAAGCTTATATATATATACATATTCCCTTTCATTCAAATTAATAACCGGTCTTTTTTTCTCTTTTATGATTTATTCTAAATCCATGGCCATAAACAAGTTTGGGATCAGGATGAGGTAAATTTTATAAATAACTAGACATCACAGACGCGCGCTTTGCGCACGCTATTTGGCTTTTTATTTTTTACTTTTTACTATCACTATTAACCATAGACTTGCTATTAATCCCTCGATACACAACTGTCAAAATATGCGATGACAGCCGCTCACGAAGTAAGCGCAACGAGAAAACCAATTGGCATCGCGGAAAAGAGTCAACAATAAATGTCGGGACTTTCGAGAAGACTTCGAGAGATGCGAGTATCGATTTAACATGCCTTTCTTTAGACAGGGAGGGTAACAAATGAGACAAAAATTGTTATTGATATGGAAGATAAAATTTTAGTTTTAATAAAATCATATTCAATACAGAACCGAATATATATATTCTATCTAAACATAAATTTATCTAGATAATAAATTAAGGAAGATTAAATTTGCGTCAAATAAATTTTGGAAATATCTAATTCTGTAAAAGGAATATATATACCTTGGAAAAAAAGTACCGTCATATCAGTGCTGGAAATAAAATTTTAAAAGTAAAATTTATAAAAAGATGGATAAATCAATTTTTCTCTCAAAATGAAAGAGGTACACATATTTAGCAGCTAGTTTGACATTCAAATTAAGACAAATTTAATTCAAATCTATCCTTTGTATTTGATGTCATTGCATGTCATAATAAATATCTAAAAAGATATTAAAATATATTAAACGATTCGCATTTCCTTTCGTTTAAATTACAGAAAGAAATGTTTATTATATTTTCTAGACTCTTGTTTAAATCTTTGGGATATCAAATCTTGAAATATCAATATACAGCTCAAAAATTGAATAATGCAACTGTTAAATAAAAAATTGTTTTTACTTTGTAAAGTTTTCTATATCAATTGCAACTGAAGAATAAGAGATACACTACTGTTCACAAGTTCCCGAACACTCTTAAAAGTAAAATAAAACACTTTAGAGCAATATAACTACAATAATTTAATTTTTTAATAGTTAATAATTTGATCTTTTAATAGTTAGGAAAGATGAAATTATGTTGTCAAAATAAAAAATTACGCAAAAATATGTGTTTCATTTTATTTTTAAGAATGTCCGGAACTTATGAACAGTGTAGTGTACATAATGGTATATTATTTTTTCAAGATTTCTAATAGCCAGCCAATTTTAATAAAATTATATTGAAGCAAAATATAAGGTTTATATTAAGAATATTTTGTTCGCATAATTTTTATAACATAAGTAAACATTTGTGACAATATATTATCTTAAAAAGAATAAAATTATGCAGTGAAAATCAATAAAATAAATAATCAATATAATTACGAATATAAGCGCGAAATCAATTTTTCGCTTATAATATTAAAACAGCTAGTAACCTTGACATTTTGTAGAGAATGTTGACGCAGTTAATCTCTGTTTTTGATGCATATTTTATATTAAAACGCAATGCATTGTGAAACGTGCAAAAATATTGCATATTATATTATAAATTTTTATCTGTCCATAGCAAGCGCATTTAAAATATCTACATTCAGAATTACAAGATTCGATCGGTTATATATAGAGAAATGTAGAAATATAATTAAGAACGATTTTTATTGTATATTTTTAATTTGCAAAATCTTTCTTTTCTATCAAGATTTCTTCTTTTTAATAAACTAACAAAGGGAGATCCAGGTATGTAGGTATTCCGCGGATTTAAAAAAGTCAAATATTTTCACGTTAGGTTTAACACTGTAAAAAATAATATATAACATTTAGGGGCCAATAGGTTGAGGGAGCTATAGAGCTCTAAAATTTTACAATAAAATTTTAAAATAAGATAATATGATAATAAAATCCTGTGTCATTAATTAAAATAAATTGTGTCATTAATTAAGATAATAAAGTCCAAGAAAAACATGACAAGGAAAAGATTCCGACGTGCACATTAAAGATCGTGCCACCGAAATGCACACCATTATGCCAGTCTTGTAACGTCTATTTTTATCGTCAAGTAAAAAATTTTATTTGTCGTCTTCAAAACTACTACATTCTGAAAACACAACAACGGAATCTTACATCAAGAGAAGATGCAATTAAGATACATTCTTTAATTCACAATCAATTGCGGGCTCCAGTATTCAACAAAATGCTACATTATGCGTGGTTTGCATCGAAATTGATACCTGATCATGAGACCTTCTCTAACGTCAATGATGTTTGTTTCCCCCATATTGTTCATCAATAAAAATGCAAGTGCAATAGAAACATTTTTACATTTATTAAATGTTCATGGTGTTTTGAGTATCTTTGTTTTATGTGTTTTTATGATAGTTATCATCCTTCAAACTGTAGGTCATGTAACTAATTTTCAAAAAATACCATTTTCTTTTTACATATTAATTTATAAATATTTATGTGGCAGGCAATAAATCTTATACTGTAACAAACAATATATGAATGTATTATTTGTCGCGCTATTTTTAACAGCATTTTATTATTTTAATTAATGACACAATTTATTTTAATTAATGACACAGGATTTTATTACATATTATTTTATTTTAAAATTTTATTGTAAAACTTTAGAGCTCTATAAGTCCCTCAACCCATTGGCTCCTAAATGTTATATATTATTTTTTACAATGTTAAACCTTACGTGAAAATATTAGACTTTTTCAAATCCGCGGAGTACATACCTGGATCTCCCCTTGTAAATCAACGCATATGTAATGACATATTTTTGCTTTACCAGTTTTTACAATATTATAAAAAACTAATATTAATAAAAGTACAATATTTAATGTACGATATTTAAATATAACATTTCTGTGCATAAATAACGCACATTGAGAAAAAAAATTGTTGAAAAACTAAAATATTTAGTTCGATACGTTCAACTAAAACATTAGTTGGTTTAACTGAACATTAGTTGAATTAAAAAAGTATAGTTCATTTTTTAATCAAGAATTAGTTAATATTTTAGTTTTAAACTAAATATTTTAGTTTTTCAACAAATTTTTTTTTCAGTGCATTTATTTTGCATGAGATAATATGGTGAATAACTATGGAGAATAACTATGGTGCATAAGTTTTTCTACATTATTGATACATTAATAATAAAATTAGCACACAAAAGAGAGCTTAAAATAAAATATTATTAATTACAAGTTATAGAACTACGGACATGCATAATAAAATACGATATTACAATTTTATTAAGCAACTACTTCATATAATATCGCCTACTTAATAATATCGCTACTTTGATAACTATTGTATCAAATACATTTTGCTCAAAATCCTTACCCCAATAATCGAAGCAAAATAACACAAAATGGAATATTTTTAATTGACTTACTATATTACTTTGCATCTATTTGCGCTACTACGCTAGTGGTCAATCAATAATTGTACAATGTTTGTACTGGTATTAGAGTGAAAATAAAATTTGTGTCACTGATTTCGGAAACATTGTAAGAGAACTTCTTTTAATTATTCATTAATTGAATTGCGAATTTACGGAGCGACTATGTGACAATAAATTTTAAAGTTTTAATAATTTATGTTTATTCTGGGAAGAGCTCGTTGTAAGTGAAATGTTTAACTATGTTGTTTGCAATCGAAAGTATTTGTTTAGAGATTTTTTCTTCTAATGGCGATTTAATCCTGTTGATAAATTCTTCTTGATTGCTGCCTATGAAAGTGCTAATAATTTCATTTAATTGGCTTGAGTCCTTTTCGTTCACATCAAACTTACTATCAAAATTTTTAATATCGAGATTTAAATTTATTTTTGATATATATACGTATTTTTTATTGTTTTTGGTTATCATTTTCATGTCCATAGTGGCTTTTGCTTCTGCGTTATCTGCAAAAGATACAACATAATTTGATAATATCGGTAAAACGAAATATTGTTATGTATGTTTTATAATGGTGTTTTAAGGGGATCCTATAGAGTGAGGACCGAACTCCGACGCGAGAGCCGACTTTACCGACCGATTTACAATACATACATACGATTTACGAAACATCGATACATCACTACATTATACTACTACATCAATATTGCACGCATACATACGCACAAATTTTCACATAAAATAATCTTTTATATTAGGCTTTCAATCTTAGTTCCAATTTTCCAGCACGATATTATTCTTACATGTTGTCCTTACAGCGCTCGCGTCTCATTTTGTATATATTTATTGTAGAATTTTTGTATCAAGCAAATATTGTCGTCAACCTAACCAAAAATAAGTAAAAATTTTTTTTTTCATCGTTTTTGATATCAAGTCGACCGAGCGCTGTAGATTTTCGTGCGTACTTTAATTCTGTATAAGATTTTTGCATTTCTATAAAGCCAATTAATAGATTACTTTATATTTTTAAAATGTCGGTAAAACAGACGGTTGTAGGATCCCCTTAAATTAAATCTTTAAGATTTATTGAAGTAGATTTCTGTAAATTTTCGTTTTTAATATTAAATCGATACATACCTGTAACAAAATAAACCGGTGCCTTATGAACAAAGGGCACCAATACATGTATGTCGAAATCATACGTGCCGTTTAAATTAACTCGTTTAAATGAGACTTCAATATCGAAATGGAGCGTATCAAGATCCACGTGGAGAGAATCTATATTGAAATCGCAAAGCCCCGTTATTTTTATATCTTTCAAATATAATTTGGCATTGTTTGTATCGGAAATAACTAGATTATCAATATTAAATTGGTTGAGTGGTGGACTGTCCAATTCCGATATTCCTTCGCAGATCTTATCCCTCAAACTATTAATGCTGTTTATAATGCATTGATCGATATTCGGGTCTTGGCGACTGCATGTGTGTATGTAAGAGGCTGTAAAGAAAATCACTTTCATTAACTTGTAATTTTTAGATAAAATTGTTAATTGGATAAATCCACGTTAATCTCTTAAGTGTGCATGACGTCTATAAATGTTATGAACAAAATGGGCTTTGAGTGTGAATGACGTCTATAGACTTCATGGAATTAATCGTTGTTTTTTAAAATATGTTGTTTATAAAATATAACGTTTGTGTTTATATAACACATTACAACACAATTATAATAAAATATAATTTAGAATAATATGTAATTTTTATTATGAAAATGGAGTATATAACATGCCATATCTTTCTTCTTAATATTCACTGTAAGTTTTTATATTTAATATTTATATTTTTAATGCATATGTAATATTATATACATGGGTGTCCGGTAATAATTGCGTCGCCTCTCGTGGACAGGTAGATCAAATTAAAATGCGTAGAAAAGTCCTGTGCCAGCTTGTGAACTTCGAAATAATTAATAAGATACTAATTAATAAAACTCATTCTGAGAATGAGTGTGTACCCGCCAGAAAAGACAGCTTAGCGCGGCGTGCGTTTTCTGTTGCTAGGAGCACGACGAGATGTTTGTACTCTACGAATTGCACAATTATAATTACGTGCTGCTTCTACATAGCCAATGCCATTCGTAGAGTACACTTCCAAACATCTCGCCGCGCTCCTAGCAACAGTAAACACGTGTAAAGCTGGGCTGTCTCTTCGCGCGTACACACAATTATTTGCAGATCTTTATCAGTTAATATTTCATTAATTAATTATTTCGAAGTTCGCAAAACGGCACAGGATTTTTTTGTTCAATTCAACTCGCTCTATCTGCCCACGAGAGATAATGCGATTATTACCGGACACCTTGTATATACATATATACAGGTTTCAGGTCAATGAAACTTCAAGGTCTTATAGGAAATTGAAACAAAACAGTTTCTATAAACATAGGTCCATTTTTTCAAGCTTAAAACATCTTTAAAATTTTTTATTTATTTATGCCCTGTCATCGAATTGTAAAAAATGGGTAAAATGTATTTTTTTATAAAAATTATTGATGGTCGAAAAGAAAGTCTTTAAAAATTTTTAAAAAAATTTATATCAAATCAAATATGTTATAATAAACATTTTTTTCTTTTCTCTTTTTTCCGTAAACTCTTTAGTTTCGAAGTTAAACAACATTTTATAAAAAATGAGTTTTTACACAAGAAGTTCAATATCAGTGCAAAAAATCATCGCACCAATTTTTTAAAGAAGCAGTTTTGAAGCTTAGAGAGCCTACTTTACAATACTATTTTGTTAATTTTTATCCGATGATATTTCATCAAGCAACAGCGTTTCAAAATAACAAAAAAATATTGAAAGAAACTAATTTTTAATTTTATGTAATTTGAGAACAAAATATCGTAGAGACGAAGTTAAGACAGATTTAAAGCTCTATCTATCTCCTTTAAAATGCATTTTTAAAAACTTCTGTAAGATTTTTTTTCACCGAAATACTTAACTTTTCGTGAGATGCGAAAAAGTCGCAAGCGTTTCCAAACTTATATAAACGGTAGTGTGTATACATATATATATATATATAATAATTTATTTAAAATTTTATGTAGTAGCATATAAAATATGGAAGGTATATACAATAACTAGACTTGGGATTTTGGTGCGGATTTTCGTGCGCGGCGCCCGGCGCCACTGCTTTGTGCGACGGAGACGGTAGGTTGTTAGAGTGAGAAAGAATTAACGCGGAGTGGGGATGACGTGCTAAAATGAAGTAGTGTAGGCTCTGTCACAGTTTATTACTATCAAAATAAACTTACAAACTATAAAGTAAAGTATTTAAATATTAATTAATTTACTTAATACCTTTAATAGTTGAAACAAATTTATTATTTTAATATTTCATATTATGATATTGTTATGCTCGCGCCGAGTCGAACGTGAGCGCTGGCATAACAATATTATACCATAGAAAAATCACACATTAATATTATTGGAGCACTAAGATCTGCTATGACTGTCAGTGGCCTATCTCGAATTTGAATTGTTTTAAACATATCGCGGTCTAGTCAATTTCAATGAATATTATACCATTTTATAACTGGAAATAATGTGAATCATATTTTTAATTAACTCAGATGGTGTAGATATAAAATAATGTAAGAGCAGTAAGACGTAAACAGAGTAAGGAAATCGATAATTTTTATTTGTCATTGTTTACGTTATTGCCCATTTCATGTGATTGGTCAATTTACTTACTGTTTACGTTTTTGTATGTGCTACTGGCTTAACTTACCGTCTCCGTCATGCAAAGCAGTGGCGCCGGACGCCGCACACGAAAATCCGCACCAAAATCCTAAGTCTAACAATAACTCATGAAATTGACTAAACGTTTTTTAATATATATGTATATATATATAATTTCAAGCAATTTTTTTATAATATTTAAAACGTTTGGTCAATTTCATGAGTTATATATATACCTTCCATTTTATATATACTATTTTATATATACTATTACATAAAATTTTAAATAAATTATTTTAAGTGGGTGATTAATTAAAATTGAAAATTATGTTACGAAATATCAAGATTACAATTATTTCTAGACATAAATGATTAAATTTAAACATTAACAAGGTAAATTTGCACGCTCAAGGCTATAATTATATCTACACTGATGTATGGACGTCTAATGGACGCTATGTTCCGTGTGGGCAGTATCTACACATAGCAGAATAAGAAAAAATAAAAATGACTACACATGTGTATAGATCGTTCTGTAAATTTCCTCATAACTCAGTAGTCATTTTTATTTCTTTTTATTCTGCTATGTGTAGATACTGCCCACACGGAACATAGCGTCCATTAGACGTCCATACATCTATAGCTCCATGCAACGTCTATCTCCATGGTGGAAGTCAGATAGATCTCTATAATAGAGATCTATACTATCTTTACAATAGATATCTTCTACAAATCCATAATGGATGTCCATTAGACATCTATTGTGGATGTATAATAAATACACACGCGCGTCTCTGCATCACACAATTTATATATGTATTTATTGTATATGATTATGCTGCACATATAAAAGTATTAAA
>NJRP01000089.1:747012-761347 GCA_003063835.1 Aphaenogaster floridana | reverse complement strand
CGACGCACGATATCCAATGAGCGTACAGAGATGAGCGGAAAGGCGGTACGTTCATTGGATATCGCGCGTCGCGCGCGACTAAATCGCGCTGGTCTGCAAGAGCCATTACCCGGTGGGGCTTGTATTGTGCCCCACAGGACTAACCAATCAGAATGATTCGTTACTGTTCCGTTCCGCTTTTCCGTTCTCCATGGGACGGTACCCTTAGGGTTGGTTTATAATAGCCTTAACCGTAAAAATTGGCCAGTCGTAGTCGATTTATACAAGAATTGGCCAATACGAATGGCCAATTTTTACGGTTACGGCTATTATAAACCAACCCTTAGGCTGCGTCCCGATGGAGAAAGAAATAGCGGAACGGAACAATAACGGAATCATTCTGATTGGTTTGCCCCATGGAGCTTGTTTGTGTCCTACAAGACTAACCAATCAGAATGATTCCGTTATTGTTCCGTTCCGCTATTTCTTTCTCCATCGGGACGCAGCCTTAGGGTTGGTTTATAATAGCCGTAACCGTAAAAATTGGCCATTTGTATTGGCCAATTCTTGTATAAATCGACTACGATTGGCCAATTTTTACGGTTACGGCTATTATAAACCAACCCTTAGGCTGGAGTCCCATGGAGCGGTTTACGCGGTAGCGGAACGAGCGGTTCACCAATCACGGGATCGTTCTGATAGAACTCTTCCAAAGATTCCGTCGAAACGATCCAATGATTGGTGAACCGCTCGTTCCGCTACCGCGTAAACCGCTCCATGGGACTCCAGCCTTAAGCTGCGTTGAGCATTCTAAAAGTACGACCGCAATTTTGATTGTGATTGGTCGATATGTTAAGGCTGCGTCTACATGGTTGATATTTTCCGCGTAACGCGTATCGCGTAACCAATCACGGGATCGTTCCAATAGAGCGCTTACAAAGATTCCGTTGAAACGGTCTCGTGATTGGTTACGCGATACGCGTTACGCGGAAAATATCAGTCCATGTAGACGCAGCCTTAGTCTTACGACTTAAAATCTCATTAGGCGCGTTCAGCAGACACAACTGTTGAGTTCGTCTTATCAACACTCTGCGTTGATTGGTTGGTTCTAAAAGTAAGAGCCAATCACGTTCGATTGCTACTGAGCGGCTTGGTCTGCTGAACGCGACCATTGGGTGCATCCAGTTGCCCAATCGCTCACTGAGCGCTCAGTGAGCGGTTGTGCATCTGGATGCACCCATTGTAGACATCGCTTAAAGCCCGGTCTACAATTGCGTAAGCGTGGTTGTAAGCGGTTGTAGTTGTAAGAAATTAACCAATCACAGTTGAATTTGAGAAGAATTATCGACATGATTGGTTAATTTCTTACAACTACAACCGCTTACAACCACGTTTACGCAATTGTAGACCGGGCTTAACGCTCGTCGAGCTGTCAACATATGACGTATGTTGACAACAGATTTGAAATTTCTCTCACGTGTAGTTCCTTCGAAATGTCCAACGTTTGAGCGATCAAAATCCGAAGCGCGCAAAGAAGAAGACGAAGTAGAAGAAAAAGAAGAGCAAGCAAAATTAAAAAGCAAAGAAGAAGGACAAGCAAAATTAGGAGGCGGGGAAGAAGAAAAGAAGAATGTCGAGTGTGATCGTGTTGAGTGATTCGGATGAACCCGCGTCTCCTGTTGTTGACAAACACGGTAGGATCGAATCGGAGATTGACAGCAAGTATCATTCGGATGCTACAAGTGACTTCGATTTCCCGGAGGTGCCGTTCTGCCGCGAGAACTCGACGTCGCAAAGCGAGAGTCTTCCCGATTTGAACGTCGATGGCTACAAACACGCTGAGGAATTGTCCGACTCGGGGGACAATCGGGTCGAGAAAACCTCGCGGAAGGCGACAGTTTCCAAGAAGGACAAGGCAACGTTGAGAGAGGAACGATCGAGACGTCAGCAAGCTCTGGCGAGGGAGAAGGCGTTGAAGGCGATCGAGAGGAAGACGTCGAGGGACATGAGGCCCGGCGAATGCATCAAGTTCATTGAAGTTAATCTTGATGAAGGTATCGACGCGGTCGCTTTTCGAGGAGAAATTGAAAGCGCATTGCAGAGTGCCAATATTAAGTTCAATGTAACCACCGAGTTAATTCCCAACAGCATTACGTGGCGGAGAAACGTCGAGGAGGAGTATATCGGCGAAGATGATGAAGTACGTACAAAGAGAACTATACAGATGGAAGAGTATGCTATTGTGATTTGGAGCAACTATGAGGTGGTGAGACACGTAACGGAAGGCACTTTCTGCACGTCCATCTTGAATAGTAAGGCCCTGATACCGAGCTATAATATAACCTTGGTCATCTGCGGCATGGAGGAGTATTTTGCGTATCGGAAGAAACAGAAGTCTGATCGGAATCCTGGAAATAAAGGGTCCAGGTGCAAAGATAATCAGCAGTTTGACACGTTCCCGATTATATCGAGGCAGCAACTGGAGATGTGCCTGACCGAGATTCAGATAGTAGCCAAATGCAGCAGCAGATTAATCAAGAATGTGCAGGATTTAGCTTTGATGGTGTGTCAGTATACAAAGTCCATTTCGGAAATACCGTACAAATTGCAGAAGAAAGGGAATCAAGAAAGCAAATTCGACTGGTACGTCATGGGAGATAATAAGAACACTGTGCGTGTGGACAAAGATGGTAATGGATTGAAGAGATTGTGGCAGCAGCAGTTGTGTCAATTTAACTTTAGTAGCTTGGAAACATCAGAGGCAATATGTACAGTCTATCCTAGCCCTGTACAACTTATCAAGGTATCGTTATAATTAAATATTGTAATATATTGTTGGAAAATTTGTTTCTGCTTTGTTTATTAAATGGTAAGTTAAATACAATATTTTTATTCTTATGTTTCTAGGCTTACAGAAATTGCACAACTGATGAAGGCATGAATTTATTAAAAAATATATCGGTAAGTCTCTTAGTTTTATTTCTTCCTATTAGAAAATTAGAATATATAAAATTATTGAATGTACTTGAATTATTTCTTACTCTAATCAATCATACAGATGTAAATTACAATAATATTTTACATGTAACAAGATATTTAGCACAAGCCACAGTCTGTAATCTTACACTTACTATATTCTAATTTAAAATTTATTAATATAATAAATATGCAATATTATTTAACAGATAAGGAGAGCGGCGGGACCTCTTACAGCTGCACGTAAAGTCGGTCCTGAATTAAGTAAAAAGATGTACGTGATGTTTACGTCGCAAAACGGAGATGCTTTATTAGGGAGTGAGGTATAAATTAACTGCAAGCTTTTATAGGAACTTCATCTATATGTAATTCTATTCGTAATCCTTCATGTTAAGTTCATAATACAAATATACATCGTGTCATGTAATCTTAGAATGTTACCTATCTGTTTTTGAGTTATATGTGCTTTAACTTTTTCCATTCTGTTGATATAGATCGAAAAGATTTCAATTTTGCAATATTTATCAAACATCATTTTCTAATCAATTTAGAATATAATTTATCTGTAACACTTAGGCAATAAATTAGATAATAAATTAATACGATTTTTGCGCAATTATTTCTCATTTCTTCTCAGAAACATCCATAAACAATTGTAACAAAAAAGGCGTTGGCGTTCTAAGGAATAATATGCAATTTTCAAAATAATGTTAATCCCACACAGCACAAAACTTAACAGAAATGTTTCAGAAACTTTCTCGAAGCTTTGAAACGTTTCTGAAATATTTCTGTTAAGTTTTGTGCTGTGTGGGATATAATTTAAATAACATCACTGTTATTTAATACCATCTATTTTTTGTCTTTCCCATTCTTTGGTCGATGTCAATCTAGCGATAGCAAGCATCCTATACGTATAAAAAAATTTTATATTAATATTATCAGACATTTGAATAATTAAACGATAATTATAACATTCTATTTTTTCGAGTGTACATGCACATATTTTCTTCCTGCTTGTGTCATGCGTATACAATATATAGAACTCTAAGATAGATCGCAGTATAATCTCATTGTAATAACAAAATATGTATTAATAACCACTATTAAAGCTTAGAGACCAGTACGATGTGTGTGATATACAATATATATATATGTATGTATATATATGTATATAATGACATAATATTATAAATATGACAATATTATATACTATTATATACATATATATATTATTTGAAATATACATATAACTGTTTTAATATTAATATTTAATAATAAATACATTGTTATATATATGTTTATATTAATACCGACACTTTTTGAAATAATCATACTTTGCAGGTATCTCGTATATCACACATTCAACATTATCATCAAGCAATTACGTCATATTTCATAAAGTAATTATGTATTCTGCGCTTGCATTTTACCAGCATTGTCGAAAACAAACTGTTCTGAATCATGTTCCATCTCATCCAGTTTGGTCTCATTGAAAATATCGCAGTCGTCGTCGAGAGTTGTGGATGTTTCGTCGATTGCAGGTGCAGGTATGTATTTGCGTTCAATGATATTTGTTTTAATAGCGTCCTCAATCTCGAGCACATTATCCGTATGAAGATTATCGTAATTTGTTGATGCCATGGAAGATTGTGCTTGCACAAATCTATGCTCGTCTTTCTCAAAGGTCAAGATTTTAGGTGCATTTATATCTTCCACGGTTTTCTTAGTCGCAACCATCTGCTCGCCTCTCTCGGTCTGTTGAGCGGATTGTGAGTTTCTTTTCGCCAGTATGATTTTGGTATACTTTACAGTAGGTTGTACTAATCGATTTTCCAGTGGCACTCCGATTCTGCTTTTTGCTGAGACGGTGTTCTGCGACCGCGTTTGGAGTACCAACTGATTTAAGCTTTGCGCAGGCATATTAGGACATATAACGGCCTGTGTGGAAACCGCTCTGAGTTTATTTGATATTTGTTGCAGCTTGTCTTGCTTGTTGCTAATTAAAACTACCTTGGTATTTAATTTTGGTCTCTCCTGAGGCTCTTTAGTCAGTGTCGCTTGCGTCACCACTGGCATCTTGTTTATGTTGTTCAAATTGTCATCATCCTTAGCGAATATTATTGGTATATCCAGTATATTACCCAGATCGTCGTCTATATCGTTTGCGATGTTTCTTTTCTGGATGCTTTGGGGCTTCCCCTTTTGCAGTTTCTGCAAGTTGTTGGCGTTGACTGTGATCTTCGGCATTGTCTTCATTGATTTTTGTGAGATTTTCAGCTTGTTGGATAGTGGCAGAAAGCCGGAGCTTTGGCTGCTAAACGGGACTATCACCGACGAAGGCGCGCTTCTGTTGTGAAGGGAATTCTCGAGAATGATTATGTTACCGCATGATGTATTATGAGAGTTATCGGTACTATTAGATACGGCTCCTTGTCGTGGTAAGTGCGCCGACTTGGATACGTCCAATAAGTAAGAATCACTGCTCACTCCCATCTCTTCCATCACTATAAAATATACATGTATATTTGTCTCAGATCTTAAAAAGGTATGCGTAAGACTATCACATATTATTAACATGCAACATCCCGAAGACATTTCCATGACGCTATACCAACACAATCAATATGTTATACATACTCTCATATATGATTATAAAACAATCTTTTTAATATTTAATTTTTTGAATACTTTATCTTTGATATTCAATTTTCTGAACATTTTAATTTTCTAATACTTGGTTCTATATTTAACAATTTAGCGTTACACATGGAAATGATGCATTATTTTTTTGGTAATTTAATGAATACCAAATATTAACGTTGAGATAAAAATTTAAATAATTTCCTTACCAAGTACTTAATGCAACGATCTACTGTTATAATAATAATAAGTACTTATCGCGCGCACTGCCTAAAATACTGATGTAAGTAAAGGCATTAATTAAATTTCCCACAACCAATTGTTCAAAATTACCCTCGTTAATCATTTTACTCAAAGTGGACGGGATTAAGGTTGGGAAGTAAACAAATTCGAATTATGTTACAAAAAATATTTATTGAATACAAAATAAAAGGCAACCTAGTGTATTTACAATATTCTTTTTTAATATGTATTTTAAAATGCCTGACGATCCTTATTGTCGTTTATACGTTTACTCATAGCTGTTAATAACATTTATGTATATATATGCCTAAGTATATTCACTATATGTACATTCACATTGCCAATTAAGAGATAGATTGAAAATCCCTTTAATTCTTTACATCTATTTGAAATATTTTGTAAATACATATAATTGAAAGCAATAAAAATATGTTGTTAAATATAATACTAACTACTTTAGCTAGAAAATTAAAGAAAATATATGTACAAGAGAGGGAGAGCTTGCAAAGTAAAATAAATCCAGTATCAAATTAATATTAAGCAGTCCTAGAGAAGAGGATTATTTTAGTTTCGCATAGAGAAAATTCATAATAATTGTGAATCAATTAAATTAATAATTATTATAAATTTAGAAATCGTTATGTGATATATCTTTTATAAAAATATATATGCGTCTTCCAAAAGTATTAATTTTTTAAAAACATAACGTTTTTACATCTATTATAGTATACAGAGTATTATTATATTTTAATGGAAAAAAATTATTTTAGCAAAATATTATATATATATATATATATATATATACATATGAGATTCCGTATGTGGTTTCAAGAATACATAGTATTATATTTATTATATATAATAAATTTTATCAATTTTTGCATTAAAGTTTATCTGAAAATTATAAAATTATTATAAAAATATTAACATAAAATAATAAATTGCAAATCATATAATTTAATTGATATTTTGAAATTTTATGGTCAGTGAAATTATTATTGCTTCAAATACTTTAGCTTGTCTGCATATGCTTTGTTCGATTTTAAAAGGCCAAGTATGAAATTACAAAAAACTAATTATAAGAGAATTTTTAGATTGTTCTCTTTGATACACTCTATTATTTATCAAAATATTATATATATATATATATATATATTTATAAATGAATGTATATATGTATGTATGTTTGTCCGCTATGCAAATCTACAGTTTTCTAATATTTTGATAAATAATAGACTGAATATATATGTATACATATGTATATATATGTGTATATATACATATATATGCGTATATATATATATATATATATATATATACAGGGTGAGTTTTTTAAATTGACCTACCTAAATATCTCGAAAACAACGCATTTTTTGAGAAAAATGTTTCATACAAAAGTTTTGTGACTTCGAGGGGGACATAAGATAGGTCAAACGAAATTTTTCTAGGTGGAGGCGTTTCGGAGATTTGAAGGTGATCTTTGATTTTTTAAATGGAATTATATGATTTTTTAAATATAATATGTGTGAT
The DNA here is from genome assembly GCA_003063835.1 of Aphaenogaster floridana. Taxonomy (NCBI): domain Eukaryota; kingdom Metazoa; phylum Arthropoda; class Insecta; order Hymenoptera; family Formicidae; genus Aphaenogaster; species Aphaenogaster floridana. The sequence goes on along the minus strand of NJRP01000089.1, from coordinate 753,979 downwards.
GCCTCTAGTTATTCTGCACATAAAAGTATTAAGACAGAGTTATCAAAAAGTTAATAGTTTGCGAGATATTTTATATTTTATTCTGGCATATTTTGACATGAAATATAAAATATCTCGTAAACTATTCATTTTTTGATAACCGTACCTTTTAATACTTTTATGCACAGAATAATGAGATGAATCAATTGGTGTAAAGAAAATACATAGTTACTTTTAAAAAGAATTATGCAATTGTGCAGTTATATTTTTGAAAAGCAACTAAGTATGTGTTTTCTTTACACCAATTGATTTGTCTCATTATTCTGTGCATAAAAGTATTAAAGTACGGTTATCAAAAAATGAATTGTTTACGATATTTTATATTTCACGTCAAAATAGGCCAGAATAAAATATAAAATATCTCGCAAATTATTGATTTTTTGATAACTCTGCCTTAATACTTTTATGTGCAGAACAACTAGAGGCATCATATTATATTTAAAAAATCATATAATTCCATTTAAAAAATCAAAGATCACCTTCAAATCTCCGAATCGCCTTCACCTAGAAAAATTTCGTTTGACCTATCTTATGTCCCCCTCAAAGTCACAAAACTTTTATATGAAACATTTTTCTCAAAAATGTGTTGTTTTCGAGATATTTAGGTGGGTCAATTTAAAAAACTCACTCTGTATATACAGGGTGTCCCATCTAACGTGACCACCCCTGATAACTTCGCAGGAAGCGGTCGTAGAGAAAAATGTTTCATACAAAAGTTATTTGACTTCGAGGGGGACATAAGATAGGTCAAACGAAATTTTTCTTGGTGAAAGCGTTTTGGAGATTTGAAGGTGACCTTTGATTTTTTAAATGGAATTATATGATTTTTTTATATAATATGATGCTTCTAGTTATTCTGCACATAAAAGTATTAAGGTAAAGTTATCAAAAAATCAATAGTTTGCGAGATATTTTACATTTTATTCTGATATATTTTGACATGAAATATATAACATCATCAAACAATTCATTTATTGATAACTGTACCTTAATACTTTTATGCATAGAATAGTAGGATGAATCAATTGGTATAAAGAAAACACATAGTTGCTTTTCAAAAATGTAACTGCACAATTAGATAATTTTTTTTAAAAGCAACCATGTGTTTTCTTTAAACCAATTGATTCATCCTATTATATTTAAAAAATCATATAATTCCATTTAAAAAATCAAAAGTCACTTTCAAATCTCCGAAACGCTTCCACCTAGAAAAATTTCGTTTGACCCATCTTATGTCTCTCTCGAAGTCAAATAACTTTTGTATGAAACATTTTTCTCTATAACCGCTTCCTGCGAAGTTATCAGAAGTGGGATATTAGATGGGACACCCTGTATACATACAGGGTGTAACAAAAAGATGGCGACAGACTTTGTGTGCTTGTAGGGGGGGGGTTGATATAAGTAACTTGAGTATAGGAATGAATGTCCGCTGAAGCCTCGTTTCCGTGCTACAGGGCTGTGAAGAGTTGCTACTTTTAAGATTTCTTGTGTAGGTGAAGTGCCTTTTCAGTAAAAGACAGCGAAAAGCTTTATTAGAAAAAGTTGTTCAGAATTAAAAATCAGGTCCATATTCTACCATATTCTAAGTCAAGCGGTTTATCACGTTTCATATAGTGAATAATAAATTAAGTCAGGTATGCCATAAAACACTAAGCAGGCCATGGAATAAACAATGCAACATTAGGAATTTGACCTTTATTTATTTGAGTGTTTCGTTCTTGTTCACTGTTAGATCCATCCATGGTTATAAGTGCAATAAGCGTAAAATGGAAAAGTAGCAACTTCACAGCCCTGTAGCACAGAAACGAGGCTTCAGCGGACATGCATTCCTATACTTAAATTACTTATATCAACCCCCCCTACAAGCACACAAAGTCTGTCCCCATCTTTTGGTTACACCCTATATATATATATATATTTCTAAATTGTGTGATGTATATGTGTATATACATCACACAATTTTGAAATTTATAAAATACTTGCGCCATTTTATACAGATGTGCAAAAGTTTAATAAAAAAATATTACGTGTTTTATATGTATTATATGTATTATGTGTGTATGTATGAACTTTTATTAAAACAAGAAAAAGGAATGAAAATGTGAATTTATCGATTGTATATGAAGACCCGGGGAGAAAAACAAGGAATGTCAGTTTGATTAAAAATGAGATATGGTCGTCATTTTGTAGCGTTTAAGAGATACTACAATGAGTACAAACTGATGTATGTACATCTTGGATTAAAAACTGTATTAATCAGTGAAAAAATGAGTGAAAAAATGAAGGTAGAACATTCGGGTATAGGGGAAATACCAAACTTTAAAATTCATTTTACTCAAAAAGTATAAAACTGACATTCCTTGTTTTTCCCCCGGGTCTTCATATGATATTTTGTTTGCGTGCGCGCGCGCACATGTGTATGTGTGTCATACATTTAAATCAATACTAAAAAAATTTTAATCTGTTTATTTACGCTGAAGCAACTAGTTCAATGATTGAATTTATGCTTTAAAAGAGAAAAATGAATTTAATGTTTTCGAAATTAATATTACCACCATAAACACATCTCTCCATTATTCTCACTTTGTTAAGCTAAATATCTAACCTTGTAATATATACAATTTGCTAAATATGAAAATTATCCTAAGTACACTCACATAAAGCAGAAATTATAACATCTAGTTATTTAATTAACGGGCGATCAAAAATTATACAGAGATTGTATTTATTTATAACTACGTTTCAGGTAAATTATTTAATAATTGATTAGATAATAGTAATCTACCTTTTGAAGGGGTCGATGTGGACGATGTTACGGTGTTCGCTGATGAATTGGTGGTTGTTAGTAGGATACTGGAAGCCGACGATGCACGGACGGAGGATGCACTGCTCGTGAGTGCGATAGAGCTCTTTCCGCTTTGCAAAAGATTTGACAATGTGCCACTTGTCGCCGCAGGCTTACTGCTTCCTGCTATTTAATTGAGAAGAAAGAACATAAATAATTTATACATTAATAATTAACATTAACAATTTGAAGTTACTCTCCTATTGATAATGTTAAATGAATTATATATTAATCTTACCTGTGGGAGTTGCATTAACCCTAATCTGATTTCCCGTGGTGAAAACATTCACTAATTTTGCATCTCCACTTTTATCAGGCGCGTTGACTTGTCTATAATTATTTGGGATCATATTCGAGTAAGATTTATTATTAGATGATACTATCGTTTTCATCTTTGAAACATTCTGCAGTGGCACATTTGAAATGATCTTCGGTACTTTAACAATTGCGGTTGAGGATTTTGACGTGTTAGATGTTTTCGAGGAAGTGGTACTGGATTGATTCACTGCAGTGGGTGCTAAACGTATCGGCCCTATCGGCGCCAGACTTGCTAGTGTACCGATATTGAGCGTTATGCCATTTTCCGAATTAATGTTTGTCTGCAATAAATAATATATCAGTATACATATTTAAAGTGCATATAAATATTTCATTGCGCGACTGTTACAATATATATGTATTATATATTGTGCATTATGTGACATACCTGTCCAGGAAGCTTAGAAGCTTTCATTTCTGACAATTGATTTCTCTGATTGTTCGTGGGTCGCTTCCGTTTCACGGTGGAAGTATGATTCGTATGCTGTCCACTTACTTGTACCAAATTGGTTTGGCTATTGAATGTACCAATTTTGGGAGTTGAGCTTGATGCCACATTCGTCCCAACCGATAGTGCAGAGGACACCGGTGTGCTCGGGCGAGATTTCTTCACAGTTGGCGAGTTAGGTTCACTTTCCACGGAACTGCTGGTCGAGTTTCTTCGTTTATGAGAATCCTTCTTGTTCTTATTGTCACAGTTAGTCATCATTGTTGGTCGCAGCGGTAACGGATGCGGTTGCAACAGGATGCTTCCGATGAAATCTCCAATCTCGTCCAACACACATCTGTCCACCATGCTCTGCGTAATGCCCTCGAGTACCTTCTTGGACGTAGATATTCGGAGATAATCGTCAGCCGTGCCCACAACCACCAGACTTGTCTCGACCAGCATCTTCTCACGGAGTTCCTCCAAATCGTCCGGTCTAACGAGAGTAGCGTTTTGCCCAATGATAAACATGACGGGGCAGCGAATGTCCATTAACATATCATCGGGCGTCCCCCGTTTTCCCTCAACCGTCGAGAAAGGAAATCCAATGCAGATAACAGCGGTTATGTGTTCCATCTGAGCCACCTACACCGCAAAGCAAATAAAAGTCAATAACAATAGGAAGAAAGATAAATGCAAGATACGGAAAAATAATATTACCTGACAAGCAAGCCCTGCGCCAGCGTTGAAACCTACGAGTATGATCGGCCTCCCAGGACAATCACTTCTGACATCTTGTATCTTGGCTCTTGTAGCCTGAACAAACTGATCCATGCACACCATCATAGTCATTCTGTTGGCTGCTAAACCCATATGAGTATGAACGGTGGCGACCATACCTAACGATCCCAACTGTGTGATCCATTTATGTTGACGAGAGGAAACGGTCGACGCGATGCCAGAAGGTACTACTATTAAGATCGGATTTCCAGGCAATTTCTTCTGCAATCAATTCTGTTAAATTCTCACCTTACATTACTATATCAAGATAATATGCATTAATAATCATATTTACAATTCTATTTCCGCTCAAATTCTGTGCGACCGGATCCCAAGATCGTTTTAAAAGTGATCCGAGTGTTTCCCACGTTATGGAACCTCCCTTAGCGCTAATATTCGGCTGCACAGCAATCATTTTATCGATTAACTGAGGAATCTTTAGTCTCAAGGCCTGTAGGATATCAAGATAGATGGCTAAGTATTCCTGGGGAAGATGCTCGAATAGCAAATTGTGCAGCCATTGAGCCAATCTCCAGTCCCATCCAGTTGATGCTAACGTTTCTCGAAATCTTCTTGCCGCAATATCCACGGACGTTCTTCGAAAGATCGGTTCCGTTACATTCTTAGCCTTGGCTAATCTTGCAAGCCTCTCCGAGCTTAATATTCGTGTCACTTTGGTAAATATCCGATTCTGGATCGGAGACCATAAAGTTTTCTCTATCTTCTCTTCCCAATCCTCCTCCTCTTCCTCAGGTCGCGCAAAACTCGCTAAACGTTCAAACTCGTCCATCATATGACGAACTCTAGTTAAATCAAAAGGCAATGGCAATGATTCGCTGCTAATATTTTCCACGTCGATTTCTTCGTCTTTTCTATGTTTATCGCTAAGATATAAAAAATAATATAACAATTGTTACATCTATATTTCATATCCTCTCACGTTTAAGTAAAGATTAAATTAAATCAGATATCATGGATAATCTTACCTCACAGTGTTTTTTGAGAAAAACAACTTTTTTATAGGCTTTACATAAACATTCTCCGGCTTCCAGTTCCAGGGTCGAGCGTAACAATGATCTTTGAATATCACATCAACGTCTATCTCGTAATTTCCAGCTAGTTGATGTAGATACGCTGTTAGTTTGTTTGAAATATCATCAAACATGTCAGTGTTTGGACTTGGTAGTCCAGAACTGCTCACGGAGGTAGATGGTGCCGTAGGTATAGAGGTTAGCATTATGCTATCGTATTTCTAAAATTATATCGGCTAACAATCAAGATAAATATTTATGCACTTGACATCTCCTTCTGAATATAGTATTGTATAATATTATACTTTAATTTTCCTCGTTCTTCCTTTTCCTTGTTAAAAGAATTGTCCCTGGAACAGATGTTGTTCAATTACATTTCGTGTTCAAAGTTAGCTGAGTGCATAAGCTTACCACTATCATGTAATGCAAATAATACGTTAATTCTAAGGTGTTACGATATTTATACTCTTCTGCGACTTAAATAATTAGAAAGAGCGAAAAATCTAGAAAACTAACCTGTGCTCCCTTGTTCACGTCGGACAATGTAATGTTTACGAACGTTTAGTTGTTCGTCAAACTACTATTCTCGTCTATCGTGTAGTATTGCATTCATCGGAATTTGTAGACGATACTGCAATTATTCATTTCGTATCAGGGGACATTCCCAAAAATGCTAAATCGTAACAAACGTTCGTCACCACTCAAGCCCGGTCTACAATTGCGTAAACGTGGTTGTAAGCGGTTGTAGTTGTAAGAAATTAACCAATCATGTCGATAATTCTTCTCAAATTCAACTGTGATTGGTTAATTTCTTACAACTACAACCGCTTACAACCACGCTTACGCAATTGTAGACCGGGCTTTAGCCACGCGTGATTCGACGACAAAGATAATTGTGATAATATTCACCATTAATTATGATCCATTAATTATGATAATATCCACGCAATGCATAGCACGAGCTTACGCGAAGAATGCAATGCATCCATTTGCGTAAATCGAACAATCTTGCGTGCGTGAATATATATATGTATTATGTATATATATCGTTACATAACCTAAAAAAATCTGGATTTTATCTACACTCCTTTGCACTTTCTGCGTCCAAAATGAAATAAGCCGTAATCAGACTAGAGATTGAGATTGAGATTGGATTGGAATTTAACCAATCCGGAGAAAGAAAACCAATCTCATGTTTAGTAAGCTTTGCTTTGATTGGTCAAATTCCAATCCAATCTCAATCTCAATCTCTAGTCTGATTACGGCTATAGAAGGTTTGTTCGCGTCACCTGCCCCAACATGCTCCTATTCACTCCAATGCACTCCGATACGTTGATTCCGGTCATTCCGGTGACGCCAACCAATTAGAGTGCATTGGAGTGAGTAGGAGCATGTTGGAGCATGGCGACGCGAACAAACATCTAGATGCATATTTGCTCAACAGGGTTGCCAGGTCTGGCGCAATCGCGCCAATAGGTGCATCCAGATACACAACCGCTCACTGAGCGCTCAGTGAGCTCTTGCATC
>NJRP01000089.1:661024-710767 GCA_003063835.1 Aphaenogaster floridana | reverse complement strand
CAATGCGTAGTCTGACACGGGCTTTAAAAAGCCCGCATTGAAGATTGAGGATTGCGAATTGAAGATTAGAATTCGATCAATTAGAATGAAGAGAATGAAAATTAAGATTATTTAATTGGACCAATTTTAATCTTCAATTCGCAATCCTCAATCTCCAATGCGTAACGCAAGCTTAAGGCTAGTGGAACATACATGAACATAAGCAGTAAGGCAATAATGTGAGCAGTAGCAAATTAAAAATGTCCATTTCCTTACTGCTTATGTTTTTCTATGTGCCACTAGCTTTAACGGCTGTCCGTGAACATCGTTGCACCTTCCGCGGGGTCTTCCTCTTGAAGAGGAGCCGGGGACTCCCTTCGCGGGTTCTCGTTTAAATCGCACGCGGATCCTTGGCGCGACGCCTTTTATAGGTCGTCGCGACCGCAGCTCGTGGCGTGACGTACACATCCGGTAGGTGTTACAAACGTTTTGACACTCATTAGACGGCAGTTTTCCTTTTCGTACCGGACGGCGACCGGTCGCCTCGGCGAGAAGGATAACCAATCGCGCTCCGTGACTCGGATGACTCCGCGCTTTATGTTTATACTTATTCATACATCGTAGAGTATTCGAATCGATTTTTTACGTTTTTTTATCTTTTCCCTCACGGAAACCGCAAGAAAAGATGGCGATCGCGAAAGATTTCTAGTCACGCTTCTTACGCGCTTGGCTTTTAACCGCCTTCCTGCGAGAAGGTCCGTCTGTTGTATTTTACGATAGAAGATTCGTTCGTTTTACCTGCGTTTTTCCTCCTTTCAACATACCCGTGTTCCTCGCTTTTCCTCCTTTCAACACCCTCACACACCGAAAGATGGATGTATATTGTGAGATGAATATATATGTATATATACAGGATGACAATCAGGAAATTGCTAAAATTAAAATAGCTGTTATTTTGCAACGAGTAGACAGAATGAAATGAATTAAACATTATAGAAGAAACTTGTCATTTTAATAGGCATATAGCAGAAAACAAGCAAATATACTATATCAATTTGTAAAATAAAATAAAACATGTAAAAGTAAATATTATAATAAAAGAGAGTCAACAATTCGGCTCATTAATGTATGTTTTCGAAATGAGATAATCATCATCATCTGAACTTTCGCAATAATCGAGATGCTTTTAAGTACTGAATAAAAATATTAAGGCTCATGTTCACTCACCACTATTCTCAGATTGTGACGTCAGAAGCGAGAAAATATTACAATATATCGTAAATGTTGTTTTATTCAGAAACATATTTCTATTTGAATATATTTTGCAAGAATTTTAATTGTGTTTTCTTGCTTCTGACGTCACAATCTGAGATAGTAGTGGTGAGTGGTCAGGAGCCTTAAAACTATTAAATACATATCTAGCATAACCATGCTTTCGAAGAATTCCAGTAAAATTCCTTTCATGGAAATGGTCGAGATCGAGATCTTGCAAACATACATCACTGAGCCATGTAATCATCCAAGTTTTCGGCTTTTTTAATGTTTATCTTTACAAATTCACGTACAGTTATGTGCAAAATAATAGCACCGGCTTAAAAAAAGAACCCCAAATTTTTATGTTTCATCCACCATGCTTAACTGTTTTGACTATATATCTAGGATTAAATTCTGACTTTTGTGGTCATATAAAATTTTAAAAAATAATTTTTTTTTAATATTTCTGTGCGGTGCTATTATTTTGCACATAACTGTATATTCGTTTTGCACTATGTGCTAATAAAAATGACCATTTTCTTCCGCAGAATAGTGTTTATCCGTTTCATTTCGTTTATTGATTATAAAATAGCAGCTATTTAGTTTCAGCAACTTCCGACCCTGTATATCGAGATGGATATGTATATGGAATATACGTATATTTATTGGATGCAGAAAACACTTGAGAAAGAGAGAGTGCAAGTGATACAAAGATCTAGAAACGCGAGGGGAACTGCATAGCTAGAGAACAAATAGACTCGACGATGTCTCGCGGGCGACACATCGCGTCCGATTAGCTGGAATCCGATTGTCTCGCGAATCAGGTCGCTGCAAAATCAATGTTTCAGCTGTAATCGGTGTTTTGCCTCTGACGTCCTTTGTCTTCTTCGGCTCGATCTTGCTGCGTGATTTTTGGCTTCATGATGACACAAGTTTGAAATCTGTATCTTTTTCAAATCTGTATCCTTCAAAAATTTGAAGGATAAAAAATAATCGGGCAAAATAATTAAATGTCTGTACATGGAAAGAATGGTTTTGCTGAAATGTCTAAAAATTTGACCAGATACAGATTTGAAAATAATAAAGATTTGTTGCTTTTTATTCGGCAGAAAACGTTGACGTTTCGATGTTTGTTTCTTGTTTTCCTCGTCCATTGGATGCTCGCACGTCTCAATCCCGTCGCTCGCCTTTTGTAATTTACGACAAATTGATTAGCGACTCAGTCGCTCGCAATTAATCCATGCAGCGGCAACAATGCGTCTACGTCGCGTTGTTACGTTACTGCACGTGCACGCGATAGCGCAGTCCGCGAGCGTGTGGACCAAGCCTCGATAACAGTCGTTACTCCACGTAATTACGCACGTTAGTTGCGACGCGGCGCCGCACCGGAAGTGCACCTACGACTTCTTATCCCGCGCTCGGACGACGGTCCCTCCTACACTCATTGCGCTCATAAATCATGTATCGCCCTAAACGAGCCTGCCACGCACGCTCGCGTATCCCACCGCGATGGAAAAATACAGAAAAAGAAACGTCATTCTACGAACAGGGAAAAAGATGGATATGGAGAGATGGGGAACAATTCTAATGATACATATTTATGACCAGCTTTGAAATATTTCCTCAAAAGAAAATATAAAGTAATTGGAGAAAAGGCGCTAAACATTTTGTATTTAATTGATAAAAAAAATAATATGTATATTTCGATAAATTTAAATAAATATATTTATTTAAAGAATACAATGTATTAGAAAACACTATAAAATGAACATAAAGTAGTAGTTAACTTATAAATACATAAATGAATTTTGAATCATGGTTGCTTAGCATCTTATCTCATTTGGCATCTTACCCCCAATTACCTTATACATATTAAAAGAGATATAGTTTTAATAAATTATATAATTAAAAAAAGAAGATGCAAAAATATGTAATTAATCAGACTCAATGTTTGCCTCTCTTCTTTTATATATATACCGCTTTAATCTCTAGAGGGATCTTTAGGGGGAAAGAAATTCGAGCCACGTTTACCAAGATATTGAATCTTCATTTTATTAAATCACGGAGAACATAATAACCGATTAGATTTTCGAGGAAAGATTATTTCAATTAAAGATTACGAAGCGTATTTTAAGCCACGTGTTTCATCTCGAAATGACTACCCCTTCGTGTATGAAAAGAATTCTTTGACAACTTTAATCTTTACAAGATTGACTCGGTATCGCCGTTTGTACTCGCGATTTAGCGTGCCTTTTTGTAATTTCCGCAGATGTCCGATAAATAACGAAAGCTATTTCAATGCGGTGCCAGCGCATGCTTTCATCGTGCCTGTCAACGATAGAGAAAGAGAGGAGAAGAGGATGAGAGCAACAGACCGCGATCCTTGAACGAGAAGGTCGCGCGAATTTACCTACGTCAATATCCACGGACATTATTGTTCTTGTACGATACAACAAGTTGATATTCCAGCTTGGACACTTCCGTAATTCTACCGTCGAAGCTATGTACCATTCTCTGCCGTTTAAATCAACAGGCCGATCAATGAACGTGGAAACCTAAGAACACTTTTACTCTTTTGATACAATCAAGTATTTATTCTCCTAAAATTCGTGTCAATTATGTTAAGAGTTGCTGCTGATGAATAAATTGTAAAAGTTATTGTCTTCCGGATTATATGTTACTTAGGTAATTTTGCAACGCAGAGTTATAGACTTCAGAAGTTACTCTTCCTTAAGAAGCTACTCTTTCGTCAGAAGAAGCTACTCTTTCGTTAGAAGAAGCTACTCTTTCGTTAGAAGAAGTTGCTCTTCCGTTAGAAGAAGCTACTTTTTCGAAAGAAACTATTTAGCAGTTATACTTCTACTTCGAGTTGCAATAATAGAGTCTAATCTCGCGCTTCGCAATTATCTTTGTTCAATTTGAATTTTGGCTCGATGCCTCAGCGGCCTGTCGATGTTAATGAACTTTGCGTCTCGTGAACTGTCGAAAAAAGCACGTTCACGATAACGGTAGCGAATTTCACCGTTTCGCCGGAGGAGTTTAGATTTTTCCATTGCTCGCATCCTTCGTCTTCCCATACGCGAGACGGATATTCGTTCGTATCGTATCGGTGAGAGGTAATAAATAACCGGGAAGTCACGGCCTCGCGGGGCTTTTGCGTAATGACGCGTGCATGCAAAATCCGGCGTGTGCGCATGGCCGCGAGAGCAATGTCACGCGAGAGGAGTATTCCTTTTTAGGCGTCGAATCGAGATATAAATTTTTCTTGCGTACACTTTTGAACGCGCCAAGCTTTTGTTGCCTACACACTTTGCGCAAAACTTTTGTCACGTACACTTTTGGACGCGTATTCCTTTTTAGGAATGTCCACGTTCGGCCGAGCCGAGATAAAAGGCGTCTCGAGAACATCGTGTCTGACCCTGAACTCGCGATATGAGATCGCATCGATGAACTTGGCGAGATCGATCTCTTTGTTCGTCACGTTTAAATCATTTCTTTCGAGAAAGATTCTTGAAAAAGATTTCCGTGCTCGCAAGCAAATTTTTAAACCTATATTGTCCTCTTCGAATTTGTTGATATTTCGGTCCTAAATCAGGCACTTTCCCATATTATACTGTGAAGTGTTAGTGCTGCAGAGATTCTGTTTCGGGTAGTGCGAGAGATTTAAAATAACGCGACAATTTATCACCTTTCAGTACCTGCTAAGGCTGTTTTCCTTTCAAAAGAGAACCCATGATAAGTTTTGGAATGAACCTGTTTTAAGCTAACAATACGTAGTGTTTTAAGCCAGTAGCACACAAATACGTAAGCGGTAAGAAAATTGACATTTTTTATTTGTCTTACTGCTTGATTGTGATTGGTCAATTTACTTACTGCTTACGTCTCACTGCTTACGTTTTTCTGTGTGCCATGGCTCTTAGGAGCTCAGATATTTGTGCGGTGCGTCAGGCCATTGTTAATTTGAATGTTCCTTTTACGCTTTCTAGCGTCATGAAGCGGATCCCGCCGACTTCTCTTAGTCCTTCAGAAGTTGTCGACCTCTTTGTGCCAGAATAGATGAGTGAATATGCGAAGCAAAAACTTGTTTTGCGATTCATTCCGCGAAATCGTACATTTCGGTCTTGCGACATTACTTCCCCTTGCGAACGCGTTCAAAGCGTTTAAAAGATCAATGATGAAGTTTCGTCAGAACACATCCGCGGGCAATTCGTTAAATGTACTGCGTTATTGTGAATATAAACAGTTATTATAACAGTGAATATAAACACGTCATTTAAATTAAACGGTCAAAGAACCGAAAGCGAAGGGTATTAAAACCAAATGTATTTTAATCGTATTGAATCGTCTTAAAAAGAAAAACAAGTATTACGTATGCTTTCAAAAGAAAGTATATATACATATTGGAATTACAAACAGTTTTTTAAAATTATAAACGATTAAGACAAATAGGATGCGAATATGTAATTAACTAGGTTCAACGATTTTCTTTTTTCATACAGTGCTGGACAAAAGTATTGACACACGCACACGCGCGCACGCATACGCGCGCGCGCACGCGCACACACACCTGTCTCTTATACACATCTAGATGTGTATAAGAGACAGCACACACACAGTGCGGTTACTACTATAAAAGATCTCTAAAGAAAATGGCAGTAAAATGTAAATTTTTTTGGTTTACATATAATTACATGTTATATAAAAATTAATATAAATGCAGTTACATAAGAAATTGAAAACGTCTCCTGAGAACGTTTCATCCGAGGGGTAAACCGTTGAGGGCATTGTGGTGTACAGATTTGGAACATTAGAGGGCATTACTAGGGCACATTAGTGGGCATTACATAAAAAATTCACTAGTAATGCCCAAAAATTGTGTACTTTTAGTGTACTTTTGTGTACTTTGTGTACTTAGTAATGCCCAATTTTGGGCATTACTAGGCATTGGTGCACACAATTTTGGTCAGCGGTTTACCCCTCGGTTTCATTTTTGGACAAAACTATTGGCACACCTGACAAATTATGTGTATTTATACACAGAGAGAATTTTCTCTTAAAATTTACCCTGAAAATCATGGTAGTCATGGGACAACATGGTATTTCGAAGATTTCTATGCAATTTTCTCTGATCAATATCTACCACAATAAAAAATATTAATATCTACCACAATAAAATATAAAATATATTTGATTAATTTTACTAAAATACATAGTAAAATTTCCATAATTTTAAAATATGTTAAAATCTTATGATTCTTTATTGTTTTAAATTGAATAGATTCCAAGTAGTGCTAAACATGTAAAATATTTTATTATAAATTTTACAATACAGCATAATATTTTCAATCTGACTTAGTCGTTCATGATAATTTTACCATGCAGCATGGTAATTTATTGGCTAAGTCCGATGATTCTCGGTTTTTTTCGTGTCGGGTGTTACAATCTGCTTGGTAATTTTTATTATGTTGTTTATAAAATGTTTTTTTCCATATTTCAGAAATTCCTTTCGTTACCAATAATATTTGTATAACGAAAAATTCTCTCCGTGTATAGGTAGCAAACATAAAAAAAGTAATTATAAAAAAGGATTATCAACTAAATACTAGTTGCTTTTTTTATATAGCCTTTCTTTATTATTACAGTTAAATGTGTCAATATTTTTGTTCAAAGATAGAATGCTCTCAAAAAAGGTTATTTTTCTTTCGTGACTACGTTGATTTATGTCAATTTAAATAATGTACTATTAAATATAAAGCACAAAATAAAAGTTTTTACAAAAATAAACGGTTTGCTGCTATTTTCTTTGAAAATATTTACTATTTTAGTAGCAACCGCACCAATGTGCCAATACTTTTGTCCAGCACTGTATATATTCTGCTTTAATCTCTAGAACGAATTTCTAAGGCGAGAGGAATTCGAGCCACACATTTATTGTTTGAATCTTTAAAAGTCACGAAAAAAAGCGTAGCGACCGGTTAGATTTTCGGGAAAAGATTTATTTCCGTTTTCAGCAAAAGAAAAACCGGTCAGTTCGCGTCGATCGTCTCTTCAGACACCCAGTATACTCGTACTTTGGTCGTGTCAAGAGACGCGCGGGGACGACATCCCAAGAAGACAAAAGAATCGGGAGAACGTAGATTCGACACGAGTTCGCGATACCGTTATGCCGGGAGCACTCGAAGCGTTTTCAGGTGATCGCGCCGCCGCGCATCAGCCGCTAGACTCGTTTTTCTGTTTCGCGTTACAATAACGGAGGGGACAGCCGCCGCGGGGTGCGCCTTTCGGAAGGGGGTCCCACAATAGATCGGCAGTAATATGGTTTTCATCCGGATAAAGCATCCATTTCGAGCCGAACTTCCGAACGCGGGCCGAAGCTCGGCGACTAACGGAAGAATGAAAAATATTTTAACGTCAAAATTCCTAGAGATAGGAATAATAAGTTTGCGCTTTAATTCGCGTTTTTTTTTAAAGAGAAAACGGTAACTGGAAATAGCGGGGAGATTGTCGCAAAACTCGATGATTTTGATTTTAGAAATTCAGATTCCGTTAACAGTTTCTTGTCGCAACCTAATTCATATAAAAAGAATTGCTACTCCATCGCCATTTCTGTGATGCGAAAGTTTAGCTTTCATTAGCAAGTGTTTAACATAATATTTTGACGTAGAGATAGGAAAAAGAATTCGCGTTTTAATTCATGCATTTTTTAAAAGAAGATGACACAATTCTCGACCTGGAAATAGCAGGATGATCGCAAAACCCAATTTTGATTTTAGAGATTCGGATTCCGTTAATAACTTTTTGTCAAAACCTAATTCATATAAAAAGAATTGTTACTCGATCGCCGTTTCTGCGATGCGAGAGCTTAGCTTTCATTAGCAAGTGTTTAACATGGTATGGCTCTTTTATGACTGTTTTCACCTGCTGGGGTAGGGGAGCGCGGTAAGTAGGTCAGACGCGAAATATACATTTTCGCATTATTGTACATCGACTACAAATCGCTGACGGTCTTAGGGTATAAAAACGGATTTTCGTACATTTCGCGTGACACACTTATAAAACACGTGCGACATACGAGATATATATTGTGCGCGAAGAAACGTTCTACATGACGTCCCAGAATCGCTGGGAAGTGGACACGTATATAGCGTTGTCGTTTCGTAAAAAATTCAAGTCGATCTTCGCAAAAGCGTCGACGGTATCGTTTTTCCTCCTTCGACATTCGTGATCACAATGGGCGAATCTCGAGGTTCTCTTGAGAATCTAACGCGTTTCATTATTTAATTCCGTTTTTGAAGCTTAAAAATATCGTGAAGAATATTCTCTTCGTTCTCAAAGCCCGTAACTCGAAAGGCATTAACACCAAGCACTTTTGCTGACAAAGATCAACTGGAAATTTCATGAGGGACTAATGCTTACGTGTCCACGATTCCGCCGATACTGGGGCACCTGTGTGCAAAACGCTGCGTCAAGCGAAGTTGAGAAACAGCGTGAAAACGGGACGGCAAACGCCGTGTGAAAACGCTAATGCCAACGTGGCGTTCGCATAATAGTCTTCTTTTTTTTTTGTTTACCGTGTCTCTCGACAATCGCGCGTAGAGGATTCTCTCGTATCGGCATTGTGGCACTCTCCGTGGCATTCGTGGATGCACTTTCTCCGCGGACGCGCAAACGTAATCCTTCGATTATAAAAATATCGCCGACTCGCCTGCCTGTATTCCCTTCAATTCTACGATAGATCCTCATCGCTATTCGGTCGTTAATATTCGTTGCACGTGGGACCGATAAGCGCTTTGTTCGACTGGCCCCGGAGAAGGCCCTTCGATTGGTAGAAGCGAAGTAAATACTTATATCCGAAAAGAAGAAGCAAATTAATTCAAGAGGTAATTTTGTATCCCAGGGAGGATAGGTATCAAAGGAGAGATGAAGAATATGCGTAATTTATATTCGCAAATTTACTTCTTCGTCGGGTTCTTCTATTTCTTCGTCGTAGTCGTTTAAGTTTTCAAAGGTATAATTATATCCCCAGGGTGAAATAGTGTTAAGTATACACGTCACTGGAATTATATTAATCCCGAGTTGCTGTGCGGGATTCATTCGAATTATTTGATCTAATCTAATCGGATCTAATCTAATCGAACTCCGGCATCATGATAAACAATCTTCGATGAAATTTTGACAGAAAGTTGGAAATCGCTTGTAGACAAGTTTTTCTTATGCTCTCGCATAGATTGCATATATATATATTTTTTATTAATATAATTTTTATTATAAATATGTATATTTGTATATGGATATATACATAAATACATGTAACAATTATATTAACAGAACAATTTTGTATATAAACGCGTGCTCACACACACGCATCTCTTTGACAATGTAATTTATATTAAATATATTAAACGTGAATATGTTTATTTTATTATGATATGATTATAATGATATGATTATAATGCATTACACATATCTATCCCGCTAATTCGCTCTCTTTCTTTCTCTTTCTCTCTTTCTCACTCACTTTAAATAATAGAATTTTTAAGCGTGTCGCTAAAATATTATAGAAAACTTTAATAAAGGATATGCGAAGATCAGGCTTAATCAATAAGTTCTTAAGTTCTATTTCTAGCTATATCGAAGGATACTCTTTACGATATCCCCTGCAATGACATCGCCGCTAACATTATCGGACTATCGGACATTTACGATAAATACGAACGATAAGGACGGCGTAAACAGTGAAAGTGCAAACGTGTGCGACTACTTTCTTTCGTGAAAAATGCGTTTTATGCGCATTTATGTCCCACATCGGAAAATTTCCATCTAAAACTTGATTAGTCATACGCTTGAATCGCGCTACGTCGACAAACTTAATGACGATCGCATAAATTTAGCTCGTATTCAATTGGCATTAACTATTTGTTCGTACAGTTATATTTATATTACGATCGATCGCGTACGTGTCAATTTTGCTTAATTTTGACTGGCATATCTATGCCGAAAGAATTTTAAAGCTCATTTTCGTCGAGATAATTAAAATCACTAGGATGAAAATATCCGTTTATGTGTCACTTTTAATATGATTACCGGTGATTACGGTATTAACGAGAAAGACGAGATGCTCGGCACAAAACCGGGACGCGCGTAAACGATTTAATTTATAAGAGCCCTCCTATATACGATGTACGAGCGAGAGAGAATGGCGCGAGAGAGGTCAAGAACCCGGTACTTCGTTCTACCTCAAGATGCATCCGCGATTCTAGTTTTGCTAATGTACGCTTAAGCCCGTCTCGTCAGACGATCTATAATTCGCATCAGATTTCAGGCTAAAATTGTGCTTATAATTTTATTTTATATTTTATTATATTTTGATATTTGTATATATTTTAATACACTGTAAAAAAAGTATGTAAAATTACAGGAACAAGTGTAAAAATTATATGTAAATAAGTGTAAAAGTCACATTATTTATAACAGAAACGTAACAAAATCATGTATTTTTACAACAATTATTATTGTGAAAATACATGATTTTGTAAGTTTCCATCATAAATAGTGAAGTAATATTACATCTTTTTTTTACAGTGTACATTTATACATGCATTCTTGTTTTTCAAATGCTTTCCGTATTTTTCACTCGGCACATAAAATTTTTCATAAAATTCCTGAAACATCTTGAATCAGGATATATATTTTTATTTATGATTTTATGTGAGTAATACGGAAAGCATCTGAAGAGTAAAACTCAGATTATCTAATTTGTGCCAGAGTGTAGAATAATAAATCCATCCATAAATTACAAATCCATTTATAATTTTATGTGCTGTATAATACGAAAAACATTTGAAGAATCGAAAATACACATATATCAAATTACGCTACGCATAAAATTGTAAAAAAAAATCTGAATTGCAAATTATAGATCGTCTATAATGGGTTTTATTTATTATTAGATCACTCTACAAGGCGACGTTATCGAATTTTATTTAAAACTTTTATGTGAATTTTAAAACGTAGTTTACTTCGGCTTCTTTTGTCGATGGTATATATTTCTTTCGTTATATTGATCGTTGCTTTCGCCTAATGTTTTTTGGTAATATTTCTAATTCGAAAATTGATTTGGAAGAAATCTAGATAAGTTGTCCGATGATTTTTGTGGAATATAATCGACGTATTCTGATTTGTGCGACTTATCTCTATTATTATTTCGAGAGATAAGCGAGATTAACAAAAATACATTTGCGTTTGGCAGGAAATCGATTATCTCTATTTCTTCTTTCTCGAGAGGGACAATCTGTGAATATAATTAAAAATCCTTATATCATTTTTGTCTGTGTACGTGCGGCACATACGCGTGTGTTTTTACCATTGATAACAATAGCAATGATTCACAGTGATTTTAGGTGTCTTCGCAACTTATTGTTAGATATGAACACGATAGAGTTTAAAATCTCGCTGTTTTACATCATGTCTTTCGACATTTTAAGTTTCTTAATATCGCGATAAGATTAGCGTTTTCCTGTGTTTGTTCTCAATTGTTAACGTTAAAATTGCGAAAATGCAGTCGCGTAGTTAATTTACGAAATATGAAGCATTTAAAAGATTTTAAATCCCACGACATACATATCATCTTTATAGTATTATTATTTATATTGCCATTAATTTATAATATCTTTATTAAATTAATTTATAATAATTTATTTGAGAAAATATCTACAAAGTAATTATAATATGTTTTATCATTAACTACGTGCTCAAGTTTTAACTGCTTTATTGTTTACGCTTATATTACTTCGCCGACAACGTAAATAATTACGATGTGTATTAACTATAGTGACATTTTATTTGTGGATTTCGGAATATGATTCGGAGTATATTGAGTTTTGTCGTATTCGAAGAAAACATATTCGAATATTACACGACTTGTACAATTCGATTCCGATATGTAGCATCTATATGATTAATCGGGAAACAACGATGTGTGCATTGATACGACAATGCACATTGTGCACGGTGTGATATTCTTAGTCGCGCTTATTTGCGCTCCGATTACATAGCCTAACGCTGATACAATAAGAGTAAACGTCATTACGTGCACACATGTGAAAGAAGTTAATAAAAGAATTTAGACATTATATGTCCTATAAGAAAGACTATGTATATAATAATTAAATGTCAGTGATAAATTTTTTCTTCTTGGGTAGTTTTAATTTACTAATGAAAAAGCCCTGGGAGAATAATCTCTTATAAGTACCATCTTATAAATTACATTCTGCTCTTTCGTAAATGTACATTTACATATAAAAAAGACGTAATCGTTAATATTCTGTTACAGTACCCGATGACGATACTTTACGATCCCAGCTGTAAGAAGGAACCATCTACAGTAGTGTCGACGCAATACGGACATGAAAAAGAAATTTGTATGAAATTGTTCGAAAGATGGAGCGAACCAGAGCAAGTGCAATTTGTCGAACAGCTGTTAGCACGAATGTGTCATTATCAGCACGGACACATCAACGCGTATCTCAAACCGATGCTGCAAAGAGACTTTATTTCGCTTTTGCCGAGTGAGTAATCAAACACGTACGCTTCACTCTCAGCATCTTTTTACACGTTCTTTGCACGATTTCTAATTGTATCTTTAACAATATCGAATGAATGATTTATAGAAAAAGGATTGGACCACGTGGCAGAAAGTATTCTTTCATACCTTGACGCGAAGTCACTCGTATCTGCAGAGCTAGTATGCAAGGAATGGCATAGGGTTATCAGTGAAGGGATGCTTTGGAAGAAGTTGATTGAACGCAAAGTTCGTACCGATTCGGTTTGGAGAGGTTTAGCCGAAAGGAGAGGATGGTGAGTGGAAACTTACGATATATAAACGCTAAAACTTTTGACAAACACAAATGATATGTATATACATAGAGCATTTTTACCTAATTTACATTGTAAACATGTAGAATGTACATAAGATACTTTTTTCATTTTCTTATTCATCTTGTAAAATTTGCTTTCAGGATACAGTATCTCTTTAAACCAAAACCGGGCGAGGCCCATCCCAATCACAATTTCTACAGGTCTCTTTACCCAAAAATTGTCAAAGACATCGAGAGCATAGAGAACAACTGGAGAATGGGCCGATTCAATCTTCAAAGAATCAACTGTCGCAGCGAGAACTCGAAAGGCGTTTATTGTCTGCAATATGACGATCAGAAGATAGTCTCCGGGCTCCGAGACAACACGATTAAGATCTGGGACAGAAATACTCTACAGTGTATCAAGGTGTTGACGGGCCATACTGGTTCTGTGCTTTGTTTGCAATACGATGATAAGGCTATAATATCCGGTTCCTCAGACAGCACTGTTAGAGTTTGGGATGCCACTACTGGTGAGATGGTCAATACGTTAATTCATCATTGTGAGGCAGTGTTGCATCTCAGATTTAACAACGGCATGATGGTCACCTGCTCGAAGGTCAGTTGAGAAAGAACGGTGTATTTTTTTATATATTTTGTAATTTTCATCTGATTGGATTGTTACCGATAATAATTATCATTTGCAGGATCGTTCAATAGCAGTCTGGGATATGACATCGCAGACAGAGATTGCGTTGAGAAGAGTGTTAGTGGGGCACAGAGCAGCAGTGAACGTGGTTGACTTCGACGAGAAATATATTGTTTCTGCTAGTGGTGATAGGACTATCAAAGTATGGAATACCTCCAATTGCGAATTCGTGCGAACGTTGAACGGACATAAACGCGGCATAGCGTGTTTGCAATATAGAGATCGCTTAGTAGTTAGTGGTAGTAGTGATAATACCATACGATTGTGGGACATCGAGTGCGGCGCTTGCTTGCGAGTTCTAGAAGGACATGAAGAATTAGTGAGATGTATCCGATTCGATAGTAAGCACATCGTCAGCGGTGCTTATGATGGGTACGTATATAAAAATCCAAATGTCCTAATTTGAATGATTTTAATTCTGCATTTGCAACATGAAATCATAAGCTTTCAGTGAAGAGAAAATTTATATTTATATGCATCATATTAATTATCTTTTATATAATTTTTTACTCTTATTTAGAAAAATAAAACAATTTATCTCTATAGCATATTATATTTTTAATGTACGAAAAAGTAAAAAAATTATAAATAATCTTAATCACACATGTTGATATTTATATTAGATTTCACATTGATAATCTAGAGTTAATGAATTATAAAAGATGCAAATTTTGCTTTAAGAACACACTATAATTTTACAAACTCATAAAGATATTGTACCATTGAACTCATATTTATTATTGTGTTTTGCAGAAAAATTAAAGTTTGGGATCTCGTAGCAGCCCTCGATCCACGCGCCGTTGCCAGTACATTATGCTTGCGGACTTTAGTGGTAAGATATTTTCGCACGCGTGTATTTTCTTATACATGTTATATTTAGTCAGCAATTTATCAAGCGCCCCAATGAGTGACATTTTCATTTATTTATTAACCTTATTTATACTTTTTATTGTAGGAACACACCGGGCGTGTGTTTCGTCTTCAGTTTGACGAGTTCCAAATAGTTTCATCATCTCATGATGATACGATACTGATTTGGGATTTTCTTAATTACAATCCGTCAAGCGGAAGTGTATGCAGTGGACGCTTGCCGATGGATGGAGCGCCGAACCAAGCTGATACTAGATCTCCTTCCCGTAAATATACTAGATATTCAGTCATGCTATACAAAATAGAAGTTTTTAATATACATTAATTATTAAATACACAAATAAATATTTTTTTTATTTATAGCATTCGAGTGACGCATCAATACGGAGATTCCCTTATTGTGATATAATTGTAAGTATATTTTTTTGTGAATTATCCGATTATCGCTTGCAGGTAAGCCCTAGAAACAACATTCAATTCACAAATACTAATTCTAATAAAAAATATATATATATATATATATATCGGAATTTAATCGTAAAACTTTTTATTTCAGACAAGTGGTTAGTGAATGAATCCAATGTGTTCACGACAATGTGCGCAAAGAATGAAATGTTCCATGATGAGTATCCAGTATGAACAGCAACTACACTGAATATCTGAGGGAAAAATTTGATTGATCAATGACTTTGATTTATTGTTTGCTGGGACAGCAAAAGAAATTCTCCAAAAAATAGGAAAGTAAAACGGACTGACGTGCGTGAAACTATAAATTATAATTTATATATGCGCTTGACGCACCGCGTTTAGGAACGAACAGTATGTTTAAAGCCGCATAAATACATCCCATGGATGTAAATGATTGTCGTCGTTTGCTTTGGCCATATCTGGAATTCTTCTACGCTCTATGACATGATAGAAGTCAAGACCATTTTCCTACGGTAAAAAAGAAAAAAAGAAAGACTTACAATACGTAATGTAGCAAAACGTTTTTAGGGAGGCTGGATATTACACTTAATAAGACATTAGATGTATTATAGTAAAAGAAATTAATGATTTTTTTATATAATTAATTTATGAGATAAAAAAATTGTAAAATGTTTGATTGGAGTACTTATCTTGTGTGAATGTGTAAAAAATTGTTACATGGGAAGATTATCGTATTGCACCGTCTTTTGAAAATAGCTCGTACAAAGTGCTATATACCCATGTTTAGAACTGCAAAAAAATCATTGATTGAATGTATATAACAGTTTTTTTTGTAAACATTCAAATTTTGTGAAACTTATTTAAAAAGCGAGTGAAGAGCCAACAACCTCTGCACAACCGTTTGGTACGATACCATTTGCATTTAGAATATGAAAATCATTACATCAGAATGTAAATATTATTATTATTATTATTATATTGAATATTCATACACACAGAAACAAATATAGCGTGTGATCCTAAAATGATCTTAACTACTGTAAAAAAGAAAAGAAATGCTATTATTATATCTTGACCGTTGATCTCGTTTAACTCATTTTATTCATATTTTGTACAGTGTAAGTTTCTCATTTTTATATTTGTCTAAATTGTCAATGTGTTCGAAATGTATATTGATACTACTTTTCTCTTTCTAGGAGTGTTACATTTCTGCAATTTGGTATTTCACTGAAATTTTAAGAAATATTCTTTAAATATAACAAAAAATTTTAATGCAAATAAATGAGACATTGCTATTTGGATTTATGTATATAATTGAGCATATAACATATGTAGTTTAAATGACATCACCATAAAACGCCCAAATGATTGTGATGTTATAGAACAATTCGCTTTTTGTGAACACCGTAAATATTAATGTATATATATATATATATATACATTATGTATATATATTTGTAATATAAATACATTATGTAATATTGCCGCAATATTATATCACATTATATTCGCGAAGTAAGATGCAGCTAAAATCTCATGATATCACAATGCTTTGAACGTTACTAAAGAGAGAGATATTATCAGATATTTGATATTAAACTACAGTGTTAGTAGCCACGTGAAAGTAAGATACTAGTAAAAAAGTGAAATACCGAATTACGTTTTCCAAATATGCGTTTCGTTAATAACAGTCAGTAAATAATGCAACATAATATAGTCACTTATAAACTCGCTCACTTATAAGTCTGTCAATAAATATAATGGGTTACACAGAACAAATTGTCACGGAAAATAATACATATTTCAAGGTGTAATATTATTATGATTCAAATGTTTCAGTCCTATAACATTATAGAAGAAAGTTTACATTTTGATTTCAATGTGTGACTCAATACGTGACGTTAATCTCAAAATTTTATACGAGCTATGTATACAGAATGCAATTTACATATTAATACGTGTGGAAATAGTAAGGCAATACTAAATTAACATTTGAAATACGCGAAATTTGTTTACTCTTGTAACGCATAATTAAAGGGAAAAAATGAATTATATGAAATATATAAATACAGCGGATATTTGTACACAATTCGTGTCACTAACGTTTCTACGTCGGACAAAAGGAAAACGAGAAAAAATGTGGAAAATTAACGAGTTGCATACGAACTGGGTACAAACGTAGGAACTTCGAAAAATTAGTACGATTGGATGGGAATTTTGTATAATTTTTAAGTATGTACATATATATATATATTTATATGGGGTCTCAGTGTGCAAGACAAAGCATAATTTTGTAGAATATATACAGTCCGGCAAAAAATTTTTTATATAAAAATATATATAAATATATGTATATAATTATATATATGTCCATATATGTTTTCTTTTTTTGTGTATAATCTCTGTTCGTATATATAGGAAAAATAATAAGAAGAATTGAAAAATAATTGGAAAAATAACTTTTACATTATTTCTTTCACAAAAATTGCCATTAGATTATACAATATTTTATACATAATCATATATATATATATAACTTTTCTCTATACGATTATATTATATTTATATATAACTATATATATATGGATAATGTTTTCTTATTTCCTCAAAAACCTCACTTTATAACAAAACAATGCGAAAATTATGCTTTTAATTTTTTATTATTTTTTTTATATATATGAATAGAGATTATATAAAAGAAAAAAACATATATGGACGTATTTTATATACAATTATATATATTTATATATGTTTTAATATGAAAAATTTTCTACCGGGGGCATACGTAGATTCTTGAGTTTGCGACTTGTTTCAATGAGTAGACGAAGTAATAGTGATCGTAGCCAGGCATTAACATACTCTTGCATTATACGAACATAGAATGTTCTCCATCGTCCTTCCGCTATCAGCAGATACGCGTATGTAGGTATTATCAAAAGATACGATTGCTTATTCCGCGTCTTCCTGTATTCCTTATTGGAATACGGAAATACTTTTTTCCTACTTCTTTTTTTCTCTGACTGAAATCTGACAGAGATCTTGGGGTTGAAAAAAAATCTGCCACATCTTCTACAAGAATATATTCATCGAATTGATCTTCGGCAAATCGACCGAGCAGGAAACACGAGTAATATGAAACACGAAGCCAAATATTTGGAGATACGAAATATCGGACGTAATAGTTAAGAAATTACGTGGACTTTTATCTTATAAGAGCATCGTGACACGCACTGCGATCAGATCGCAACGTGAACGTTTGCGATTGTCGGGAATACCAGTGAAATACCCTTAAGAAGATATTGTGATGCTTTATTGTTAATATCGACATGAATCTTCGTGTATGAGAATAACTGAATAGAGAGGATACAAAGGCTGTGCAAAAGCTATATTCGAAATATAATACCTACACAAGAATACAGAGGATTTTTTATAAAATCTATTACTGTCTCATCCTTCTGCGTACGCATATTAATCATGTTAATAAGGTCCTACTGTCGAATGGTCTAAATGAAAATAAGTCAAACGTATTTAACATAAATTGCTTAGTTTCTTTAACACTAGAGGTACCGAGCAATCATATTTGACCGTTCCCATTTTTAGATTAATGTAAATGTTTTTGCATAAAAGATAGGACCTTGAAATTTTTTGATTTTATGTATTACGAGTTAATAAAAAGTTAAAAAATTTCAAAAACGTATCTTTTGCTCAAGAAATAAAATATTAATCTGAAAAATTGAAATAACTAAAAATACCGATCGGTACTTCTAGTGTTCAATGTTGTGAGCTCTAATATATCATAAAATAATAACTAGAAGAGTTGAGTACTCAGATTTATTCTTTTATTAAATTCTCAGTAACTTATTATAATGCTCCAATTTCGTTGATAATTCGTGATTATTTCTACTCTAGACAATGTATCAAACGTCGTGAGGATGATATTCATATATTACATGACGACAGACCGTTAAATATGCTGAATTGCAACATGTAAGAAGACTTTTCAAAAACTTTTAATATATCATAAACAGTTCCTGAAATATTTCCTAGGCATTTAATGCTGCGTAGAAAATACTGCGTAGAAACTTTTAATACATCATAAACAGTTCCTGAAATATTTCCTAGGCATTTAATGCTGCGTAGAAAATATATAATATTCATTTTTAATATATAAAAATATCACATTTATCGCTTATATACAATATTACATAAGACATGACAAGCACATGTATATATAATTCTTCTGTTATTAACTTTATAAGAAAGAATTGTATCTTGTTTATAAAAATAATAGAGAAGTAATTACTTAACATAATAATTAAATTTTAAAATTCTTTATACATGTTACTTTTCTTTAAAAAAATTGATGCACAATGGAAGGATCCATTGACTATCGCTTCTTATCGCGCAAAACACGTTGCATCCTGTACGTACATCCTGTAAGAGTGTTATCAAATATTAAAAATCAATAATAATAATAATAGCACGCATCTTTCCAGATCCTCGCAAAATTGTCGAAGTTATCGGCGGAATAATCCCGATAAGAGATAACAAGAATCGGAATTTTGAAATCTTTAAAAAGTCGTTAATAAAAGTTATCAAAGAGAATATACTGAAATTCTTAATTAAAATTCTGATCTATAATTCTTAGAACTAGAAAAAGATAAAGAGTAAGTTAAACCGAGATTAAAGTTAATCTACATTGGTGGAAATGGATGTAAAACAGCAATAATTAAATTAATTATGGTTACATTGCAATTACAACTGTTGTATTGTGAATTTCACGTTGCCACACAATCGATCGTTTGGCCACTTCTGGGGATCGATTATATATCTTAAACAGGGTTGGGTAGTAACTAATTAAAAAATAAAAAATTAAATAATAAAGTTAAAAAGTTAATAACTTTTAACTTAACTTAGTTAATTTTAAATGAGTTAATTTTTAACTTCAATTAGTTATTTTTAAAAGATATTAACTTTAATTTATTAACTTTTTTATTAAGTTAAAAATTTTCATCTGTATGAAAGAAAAAAAATTATAAAAGAAAAAATACATTCCTACATAAAAACAATATATATATATATATATATATTTCTTTGTTATTTCATATAAACTTGATTTACAAATAGAATTTTAAATTTATTTGATAATTTATGTTATAATTGTTTTGAATGATCTAACTTAAAAAAATTACGCAAGAAAAACTTCGATATTCGCAAAATTGAGTTCAGGAGAGCTAAAAATATGAAGCCGTGCACGGCCCGCGATAAGGTAGCGGCACACCTTTGTGTCGCTCTTCCCTCGTGTTTATTGACCTTGTGGGGACGCGCAGTTGTTCGAAATTGTGACTCGGCCCTAAAGTATAGAAGAAACGTTAATTCAGTTCAGTATATATCTGATGCTAGTACAGTTTAGATGACCGTGCTAGACATGTGTTACAGCGGATTTCTGTGTAGCCGTAATCCTGTTCCCAAACTTTAACCGCGTTTATCTCAAAACAGCATTTTCCGCTAGTTTTGTCGCGATAACTCGAGAACGGCTGAAGATATCGATTTTATTTTTTTTTTAAATTAAGATAAACACCTATTACATAAACTGAACCTATGTTTGCATATGAAAATTAATTTTTTAAAACCGTTTTAACAATAAATAACTTGAATTTTTTGAATTTTTTGGTTTTTTGGCCGCCATTACTATAATTTTGATGTTTCTTAACAGAATTTAAGTTCAGTTTATAGAGGGGAATCTTACTAACAAAATGGCATCAATAAAATAAATTAAACTCCAACTCGTTCACCCGGAATCGCGGCAAGAAGCAAAATCGCGCGGTTGCCTTTAAATATAAATATCTCCTTTAATTATTAATATTTTTTGAATTTACAAAGCTTGTTTTGTTTATCAAGAATTATACAAAAACTTCCAAAAAAGAAAATTTATATATTTTTATTCGTTCGTTCACAACCGTCATTTGAATCTCACGCAGTTTTCGGCCGTTGAAACCTATCTGGTCCCCTTAAGTTAATTTAATCTTAACGTAACTTTTAATTGAGTTAGTTTTTTGTTTATGTAACTTTTAACGTAACTAAATTAATTTTATAAGCTATTAATTTCAATTTAATTTAGTTAAAAAAAAAAATTACTCAACCCTGCTCAAAACTTAGTGAAAATTACAAAAGTGAGCGAATTCACTAGAGTATTTCTAATTTCATTGGTCAAAACCTAGTAAATTCGCTCACTTTTGTCATTTTCGCTAAGTTTTGAGATACATAATCGACCCCCAGAGGTGGCCAAACGGTCGATTGTGTGGCAACGTGAAATTCACAATACAACAGTTGTAATTGCATTAATTGCAATGTAACCATAATTAATTTAATTATTGCTGTTTTCCACCAATGTAGATTAGCTTTAATCTCGGTTCAATTTACCCTTTATCTTTTTCTAGTAGTAAGAATTATAGGTCAGAATTATAATTTTCCTCTGGATTTATACGAATCGAAAAATCCAGTCCGCGTCCGCAGGGCGCGTTCTCATGCGCGCGCGAGTAGTGCGCCCGGCGGGACGAAGATGGCGCTCGTTCGCGCGCGCCCACACAGGGCAGACGCGTGCAACGTAGATGGTCGGTGTAAACATGCGCCGGCGGCGGCCGCAGACGGAGGCTGGCATGTGATCCTGGCTTCACTGTAGATAATACGAGGCTGGCGAAAAATGGCGGACGAACAGGTGAGTCGCCGACGAGGGTAGCACGCGTGTCCCGCGCGCGACGCGACGCTATTTAATCGCGACGCGTAGCGGAGCGGCGCCGCGCGTGCGGCCGCGGCCCGCCGGCGGAATCCGCGCCGGATTTCCGCGCGTGTCGTCAAACCCACACTCGTGCGTGCGTGCGTGCGTGGATTACGTTCGTGTGTGCGGCCCGCGTCCGCGCGCATCTCTTCGCGGGGAGCCGTCGTCGCCGCCGCCGCGCCGGGAGGGTCCGCCTGCGCCGGGGACTGCGTCGGAGCGCGAGGAGCGCCGTCCGTGCGCGTTTCCCCCGCGCTGACAACGGGAACGGCGCGGGTGCGACGGGACCGGGCGACGACGCGGGCCGATCCGGTCGCGCCGCTTCGATCACCGCCGATCGCGCCGCTGCGTTACGCCGCGTCTCACGCCTTGGCGCCTTCCCTCCGTTCCGCCGCGCTTGTCAACAGGGTTCCTTCCCGCGGTGCGAACGCTGGCCGAGGGACGATTAACGGCCGGCCAGAAATCATCTGATCCACGGGTGCTGTGCGGTGCGGAGCCGAGCCGAGTCGAGTTCGATCGCTGATTGCGCAGACGGCGCGTTCCGGTCGCGATTCCCCTGCGACCGCGACGGGCGTCACGTGAAGGCTCGCTATGTAAATGAAAAAGTGCGGTAACTCCGCCGCGACTGCGTCGCCCTCGACGTTGTTTATCTTCGCTTCGCGTGCGTTGTTGTTTGTATCGCCGCCGCCGCCGCCAGGATACACCCGCCGAGCGGAAGCGCGAAACTCGTGCGTGCGCGCTCGCAACGGCGACAACGACACTCGGGCCGCGTTTCTCGGACCGCCGAATCACCGATCGCCGCGATAACGCCGCGCCGTTTATTTACAACCTGTCGCTCGCGTATAACCTGTCGCGGTCCGCGAAATCCCGCCGAGAGCTCCGCGCGTCAGCTGGGCACGTCGCTGTAGCCTTTCCGAGCCCTTCGTCCGACGACGCAATTTATCGACGAGATAGACGTGACGAGTATTTGTCCCGAAGAGAGATCTCGATTTCGATTTTTTGTCTCATTATCGCGACTGTGCGCGCGCGTGGGTGTGTGGGTGCGAAGCATGTAAATAGTAAATAGATCGTATAATTGATAAGTTGCTACTTAAACACGTGTGACACACCTTGAACCGTTTATTTCGTTGTTCTTTTATGTATCTCCGGTACATTTCTTTGAAGCTGCCACATGGATTTGTTGTTTTGGACAATATTTTTCCTGGAGATAATTGCTGGATTGCACAAAATGTTCCTTGTTTACTTTATGTAACTCGAAAAACATTTGTAAATTGCGTTAATAAAATCTTATGCTAATTGCAATGAAAATCCCAGTTCGGCAGAATTTATTGTTTATCGCAGGGTGGTGTACACGAAATATCATTTGCGTTTGTTTCTCTTTATATTTATTACTAACATAATTGGCAATCTTCTTATATTTAAGTATTACTAACAATATAAAATTTGTATATAATTGGAAATTGTTTTATATTTATTACTAACATAATGCAAAATGTGTACAATGCAGCTTGGAAAAGTGTCATCGACTTAACCTTGGATCTCATGATCTTTTAGAGACGCATCCTCGAGTTAAATGATATTCGTGCGCCACCCTGTATAAGAAAAAACGAAACTGTCTTCAGGTTTCACTTTTAACTCCATCTAAGTAAGTTCAAAGCTTCAAACTGTGATTCGGCCGGCATAATGCGACTGTATTGTAAAATTGTAAATGTCTCGGACAATAAGAGCAAGTCACTAATAAAGATTTGCGAGGCACCATAAAAGTGGTTACATTGTTACAAAACTTTTAGACTTGTACCTAAATGGAAGTCTTAAGGAACGGCTTTAAACAGTGTGACTAAGAATGGATCACATGCAGGAAGTACGGCAGCTGGAGTTGCTATGCAAGCAATTGTACGAGTCGCAAGATTCGGCGCATCGCGCGGAGGCGGAGAAAGCCCTGGTCGCTTTCCAAAATGCACCGGATACGCTTACAAAGTGCCAGCTTCTCCTGGACCGCGGGGACTCTGCGTATGCTCAATTACTGGCCGCTACCACCTTGACGAAGCTAGTGTCACGTTCGGCGCAGGGTCAACTCACGACGACACTTAGCTTACAACAGAGGCTCGATATACGTAAGTGACGGTCCACTCCAAAAGAAGGGTGTGCCTCTTGAGACTTAAAAGGGAGATCAGACGTCTGACTTTGTTAACTGTGTTTGCAGGAAATTACGTACTCAACTACTTAGCAACGCAACCAAAGTTACCGAATTTTGTGATACAGGCTTTGGTTACGCTATTCGCTAGGATATCAAAGCTTGGGTGGTTCGATTCCGATAAAGAGGAATTCGTCTTCAGAAATGTAGTCAGCGACGTAGCCAAGTTTCTTCAGGTTTGATACACTTTAATTCATGTTTTTTACACCCTGCATTTCTCTATGCGCATATATTATTTTGTGATTAATAATGTTTTATTGTAACGATTAAAGGGGTCAGTGGAGCATTGTATGATAGGAGTACAGCTGCTTTCTCAATTGACATGTGAAATGAATCAAATATCGGAAGCCGATGCGAACAGATCTCTGACAAAGCATAGAAGAATAGCGAGTAGCTTTAGAGACACACAACTATTTGAAATATTTAGGTTATCGTGTACCTTACTGAGTACGGCCCGTGAAAATTGTAAAAGTTTAAATTTCAACGATGAGGCGCAGGTATAGTATAACGATTGCATGCAATTGATGATAATTTTTTGTACTTTATTAATGCATTATTTGTATGCTTGTTTTCTGCAGCACGGTTTGATAAGACAACTGTTAAAGCTTGCACAAAACTGTTTGACATTTGACTTTATTGGCACGTCAACCGATGAGAGTTCGGACGATCTTAATACAGTACAAATCCCGACAAGCTGGAGACCTGCGTTTCTAGATTTTACTTCGTTGAAACTGTTTTTTGATCTGTATCACAGTCTACCTAATACGTTATCGTGTTTGGCACTTTCCTGTCTGGTTCAAATAGCGTCTGTCAGACGGAGTTTATTCTCGAATACCGAAAGGGCAAAATTTCTGACGCACTTAGTCAATGGTATTAAGCATATACTACAAAATCCTCAAGGACTTAGTGATCCAGGGAACTATCATGAGTTTTGTAGATTATTATCTCGATTGAAAAGCAATTTCCAACTTGGCGAGTTGGTCTTGGTGGAGGATTATCCCGAAGCAATACAACTGATCGCGAAGTTTACAGTCCAGAGTTTACAGATGTGGCAATTTGCGCCAAATAGTTTGCACTATCTCCTGACTCTGTGGCAAAGGATGGTATCATCAATGCCGTATGTAAAAGCGGGCGATCCACATTTATTGAATACATACACACCGGAGGTTACGAACGCATACATCACATCGAGACTTGAATCGGTAGCGGTAGTGGTCAGAGAACGCCTGGAGGATCCGTTGGACGATCTAGGAGTGGTTCATCATCAGTTAGAACAAATATCGGTTATCGGCAGATGCGAGTATCAAAAAACGTGCACTCTGCTAGTCCAATTGTTCGATCAAGCTGCAAGAACATACCAGGAACTAATGACGCAAACGGTATCGCCGACGCAACAAATTGATATTGCAGTCCAGGAAGGACAACTCACATGGCTTGTATATATCATAGGTAAACAAAATATACTATATGCATTATTAATTTTTTATAATTTAACAGTATTTACATAATAATTTCTCATCTTTCGTAGGTGGTGTTATCGGCGGGAGAGTTGCATTTAATAGCAACGAAGAGTTTGACGCTATGGATGGAGAATTGGTTTGCAGAGTGCTTCAGTTGATGAACTTGACCGATTCAAGGCTCGCGCAAGGTGGCTGTGAGAAACTGGAATTAGCGATGTTGAGTTTTTTCGAGCAGTTTCGAAAGATCTACGTTGGCGATCAAGTTCAAAAGAATTCTAAAGTGTACAGGAGATTGTCTGATGTGTTAGGTCTTAATGACGAGGCGATGGTACTCAGTATTTTTATTCGAAAGATGTAAGTAATGTGTACAACACTCGCGAGATTTGCAGTGCTCCGGATTAATGCCATGTTACAATTTATAGAATAACGAATTTAAAATACTGGGGTAGGAGCGAACAAATTATTTCCAAGACGCTACAACTTCTAAATGATTTATCAGTGGGTTATAGTTGTGTTCGTAAGCTCGTCAAATTAGAAGAAGTACAATTTATGCTCAACAATCATACGGTATATACTGAGTTCTATTACTACTTAACATTTTATATAAATAATGAGTTACAACTGTAATAATTTTTTAATTTATATAATAATGAAATAAAATATAAGTAATAATTAAATTTTCCGTATTGATAGCGAGAACACTTTCCATTTTTGGGAAACAATGTTGCTGTGACAGAAATGCGCTGTAGATCAATGTTTTACACATCTCTCGGTAGATTATTGATGGTAGATTTAGGTGAGGACGAGGAAAGATTTCATACCTTTATGTTACCTCTTACAGGTAAGAAAATTTAAATTCAACATTTCAAAATTTTACCGATTCTTTTTTGGTAATATGTGGCAAGTTAAGTTTTTCTTATATAATTTTAGGTGCATTGGAGAGCCTTGGTCAATTAATGGGTGCTGCAGATACACCTCTTTTTGCAGCAGAGGAAGCAAAGAAAGCGCTAATTGGTTTGGCGAGAGATCTTAGAGGCTTAGCTTATGCGTTCAACACCAAGACATCCTATATGATGCTTTTTGATTGGATGTACGTATATACAAGATACGTGTACATATATTCACCATGATTAGCGATTAGCAATATCAAAAAACAATCATTTTACTTTATAACGGTGTTTTCACTGAACTTAGATATCCGAATTATACGCCGATTTTATTACACGCTGTGGAATTGTGGCATCACGAACCGCAGGTGACAACGCCCGTCCTGAAGTTATTTGCTGAGTTAGTACAAAATAGGAGTCAACGATTACAATTCGACGCGTCGTCTCCAAACGGGATCCTGTTGTTCCGCGAGGCCAGCAAAATAATATGTAGCTACGGCAATCACATATTAAATGTTGAAGTACCCAAGGATCAGATTTATCCCTTAAAACTCAAAGGAATAAGTATATGCTTCAGTATGTTAAAGGCAGCCTTATGTGGAAGTTACGTAAACTTTGGAGTGTTTAGGCTGTACGGTGACGAGGCGTTGGACAATGCCCTTAATACATTTGTCAAATTGCTCCTTAGTATTCCACAAAGTGATCTTTTGGTAAGTATACATATTAGTCACAATACTTACATTTTATTCATTATTTCTAGGTAATTCGCTTCTTGATAATCAAATTATATCAGCAGTATTGATGAATTTATATGCAATGATAAAAATGTTTATCTTATTGTATTGTCACTTTTATATATTGTTTTTGATAGCATTATCCAAAACTGTCGGCAACATATTATCTGTTACTCGAATGTCTGGCGCAAGATCACATGGTCTTTTTATCTACTTTGGAACCTAGGGTTTTTCTCTACATCCTTTCCAGTATCAGCGAAGGCCTTACAGCACTAGGTGCGCAAAAAGACTCCTATACAGGTCTGTGCGGCTGATTCTACCTTGCTACTACTACTCTCTATATCCTCAATGCCATATCTTGAAATTAAAATTATTTTAATACTTAGACGAACTGCTATGAATTGAAAACAAATTTTTCTCAGTTAATTCCTAAAAAAATTTGCCTATATAGATTACAAAAAAGAAATGATAAAATATTTAACATCAAATAGAATTACGTGTATTAATAATTTATTTGTAAAATTATATTGGGGAACAGAGTAATTGACTTAACAATATATTTTTACGTCACATAGGTATAGGCAGGACTAAAAAGTTATTATAAATTTTTGTAATAGTTTTTTGTATTTAGAATTATCCTTTGAACATATTTCCTAAATCATATAAACATTTGTTTTACTATTACGAACATAACTATTTAAGATTGTGACGTTTATTTTTTTATACATATTTTAGAATTATATATTGGTTTTAATATTTCTTGCTTTTTGCATTACTGCTTGGAATGTAAACCTGCCTATAGATATTAGTCACTGCGACAGTTCGAAATGCAAGGAACAGACGCATATTTCAAGTATTTTATTATGCACAATGAAAAAAGTCACTTAATAACATCGGCTATAGAGGATTGGAGTGCGTGGAGCCTGGACCCTAAATATGATAAAGTTCAATATGCAAGAACCACATAGCTTGTATTCTTTACAATATGCTCTATGAGTGTTATGCAATTTTCTGTTTCCATTGAAACGGAATTGAATAATGGGTCTGACACAGATAATCAGCCGCACAGCTGACATATTACTAAATACATTAACATTGTGTTAAAGATTATGTTTTATAATAACTAATATACTAATTGCAGTTGCATGTTTATTATGCTTCAATTTTCAATAGTCATATGCAATATGAATGATTTCAATTGAATATATTTGTGTTATATATTAAGATTATTTTTTATATCATTCGTAAATAGATAAAATAAAGAAATCAAGTTTTTGAGATTCTGTGCAGTTGCAGTTAGCAATATTTTTAAATTGATATATAATGATTGTAATTCTGTAATATAATAATTTAAAAAACTTTGCATCCTGTATTTAAATTTATGTAGTAATTTTTTATCAATATTAAATTTAATATTTAATATCGATATTAATATATTATATTTATCTTTATTAAATTGTAAATTTATAAAATATTAAGTTATATGGAAAAGCAGGTAGGTTCTAATAAACTTGCCAGTAGAAATGCTGCCACTTTGGTTGCATGTTTTTTTTATTGTATTATAATTTTAAATATACGCATGTGTTCGCCCTTTTTCAGCAATAAAAGCTGGAAGTAAAAATAAAACTTTCTGATTTCAGATACTATGGTCTGTACCGGTTGCTGTGCAACTCTTGATCACATTGTGACATATTTATTTAAACAACTTTATCAAAAAGGTAATAATTATTCATAAAATGTAGCATGTTTTCATCGAAACTGTATTAATGCAAGAAATTATAGGAAATATATTGTATTGATATTTTATATATGTATATATATATTGTATGTTTTCAGGATATCCAGGAAGAAAAAATGCAGTTGTTCCTGGAGGAGGAGAATTATTTTTACAAGTTTTGAAACAGCATCCTGAAATACTTCAACAAATTTTAAGTACTGTTTTAAATGTGATAATGTT
Organism: Aphaenogaster floridana; assembly: GCA_003063835.1. Classification (NCBI taxonomy): domain Eukaryota; kingdom Metazoa; phylum Arthropoda; class Insecta; order Hymenoptera; family Formicidae; genus Aphaenogaster; species Aphaenogaster floridana. Next base: position 681,664 of record NJRP01000089.1, on the reverse strand, counting down.
TGAAGATTGTAGAAATCAATGGAGCATGTCTCGTCCTTTGTTAGGTCTCATATTGTTAAATGAAGACGTAAGTTCACAATAATAGTTTCATTATAATATAGTAATTCTTATAATATCTTATTTTTTAATATCTGTTTTTTTTTCATCTTAATTTTTCTTTTTATTATATAATTATATAATATATTTTATATTATATATATTATATATATATATTTTTTTTTTTAATTTAAAGTAATATTAATTTTATATAAACTGTTTATCTGTGTTCTTGCAGTATTTTAATCAATTAAGGGAAAATATTATTAGAAGTCAACCAGTTGACAAGCAAGCAGCCATGGCCCAATGGTTTGAAAATTTAATGAATGGGATTGAAAGAAATTTACTCACAAAAAATAGAGATAGGTAAGGAAACAGGGGCTACAATATTATATATTCTAAGCACTTCTTAAACATTATGATGTTTATTCTCTTGCAGGTTTACACAAAATTTATCAATGTTTAGAAGAGACATAAATGATGCCCTAAAAGGACCTAATATATCAAATTCAGTCAATGATATGATGACTTCGTAGTAATACTGCTCTCTCTGAATTAGATTCTTCTAGGTTCTTGCCTGCCAAATGCTTGAATGTGTGTGCGAATGAAACTTTAAATTAATGATGAAATTAAAATTATGGCTTTAGAGATGAGTATAAAGATAATAAATATTACCGTTTTACATAAACATTACAGCTTGGCTTCCTATTCTTCATAACTATCTTTTTAGTTGCTCAATTAGTTATATGCATATTGATTTTCACTTTCATGCAATAACATTAAAAGAAGATAAAGTTTACATTTTATTTTCTTTTTTATATGACCCTTATTATTTCGGGCGTTAATAATTTTAATACTATCATTCTAACGTGATCGAATAAAAAAGCTAGAACTTTTTTTTTATTACCTTTATACTCGAACTTTCGTAGACCCGTGAAATGATTGGATTTAAACATTTTTGCACATATATTAATATCAAGAATTGACACAATTATTATATGATATTTTATGACCATATAGCAAATATATATTATTCGAATTTCTTGTCTCCGTGTTTCTATCTTAAAATATCGTACTTATTTACGATTTTTACGAAAATATAAATAGCTAAAAATCCAATAGTAATTTTTTATTTTAGATTTATATTTACTATTTTTTATATACATATTTATTTTGCCGTATAATTATTTGTTTCTGAAAGTCGTCTTAATAGAGATAAGTAATATCTTTTATATCGAGATTAATTTCAGATGTTGCTTTTCGTAAAATAAAATAAGTAAGCATGAATACATATGCCTCAGCCTTAGCCGTTTTTCCCATATTATTGCTGTTTCAAGCATTGCTAATTTTTCTCATACAAATGAGTCTTAGAATCTTTTACACAAACGACATAATGTTTTATTTCAATTTAAAATCCTTTGTTATAATCGTGGGGAAAAAATTACAAGAGGTTTGTTTAAAATAATTTGGCAGTTTTTAATAAAATCTAACAATATTTACAAGTATCGGGTCTTTATCATTTTGTCAATGAAGTTTTCGATATATATTTTAGAATAGGAAGCCAATTATTTTTATTTACAATGACACATTCTGTTCGATTTTTTTTTCAACGAATCGCGGATCTCTATTTATTTAAGAATGTTGTACACACAAACGTGCAGCTTAAAAAAAGCCGTTTGCAAAATTACAGATTCTTGTATTGTAAAAGAGAAAAAGACAGAGAGAAAGAGAGAGAGAGAAGAGAGAGTGAGAGAGAGACGAGAGCAAAGACGCAAAGAGAGCAAATCGCGATACATTCATTACTTAAAATTCATTCGAATAAAAGAGCTACTATGAAGCTATATTATCCAGTGAGTTACGAATAATGTGAACGATGTAAATGAGGATATCATTAAATTTATCATACAAAGATTCACTTAAAAATATATAGTTATTATTATATTACGTTATTGACACTACTTCATCGAGAAGGAAGATAGATGAACGAAATAGATATTACGAAACGTTAAGTAACATTCGTTAATTTTACAAAATAATAACTTTAAAAGCGATTATATGTAAAACGAATTGTCGCATTTCGAGCAATCTGTCTAACAGCAATTGTCTCAATAGTATCCTATATCACAAAAAACTTCTACATTGATTGATATTTATTGAGTCATAACTATCAAATGTTCAAATTCACATCAATGGATATAAATAAATATCAAATACTTGATATATTTTATAACAAGATAAATAACTGGGATGATCGAGAAATCAAACAATTGCAAAATAGATAAAATATCCTATATATAAATATATATAGGATGAAATATCGATCCTGCATCGAAACATCTTTAATCATCCTCTTTTGTTGTAAATATCGTTGCAAAATTTATTGACCATAGGAGAGAAAGAGAGAGAGAGAAAGAGAGGAAACATTCCTTTATTTTTTTATACGTATATATTCCATCTTTTATAACATTTTGTAAATTACTTTATAGGCTTCATAAAAATCTACGTGCCCATCTGCAACCAGGCAATAAGATATTCTCTTTTTGAATTTAGTACTCATGCTATAATTTACCAATGCTTTTTTAATGGTAATCTTCTTTGGAACGAAGGTACAGTAGTTTTTAAATACCGCATCCCCAGGATCGTATCCCACATAATGGTTATTCGGTGCTCTATAATTTAAAAATAATATTAGAACGTCAAAATCCAATTCAGCTGTCTCTTGTAATGACTGTGTGATAAAGTTACACATATAATATTTTCTATAATTGCAGATCGTTAGGCGAAACTGATACTTGCAGTTTCGTGATTCTGGTAGTGAAGCTACCCTCACTGCTCGTAGGTACCGCGTATGCTATTATTCTTAGCGAGTTGTTGTATTACACTGTGATAGTGACGCCGTAAGAGTACATTATTGTATTACCTGTCGCTCGATCTCGTTCTCGGCGAACGAAAGAAGAAAAAAAAGAGAAAGAAAAAGTATCGCATTGAATATAAGATGTACTTGTAAAGACATGATTTTTTTCCACGACGCGGTACAATATTGCGTTGCAATAGTCGGATTCTACGATCTCAAGCTGGTAATAATCCTCTCAATCCATGCCCAATAAAACGTTTCCGAATTACAATGACTTGTTTGATAACATACAATACAATATATCGAGAGAATACTCAGCGTTGCGTTGCGTTGCGTTACGTTGTGTTGCGTTGCGTTGCGTTACGACTGTAGAGCCCGTAAGAGCTTATTCTTACTCTTCAAGGCTACCGTACGAGGCTGCGTGATCCTCTTCCGCTGATGAATGCGAGAATCTGTATCAACATCCTCAGCACAATCTCAGTTTCCGCATGCATCCTCCCGCGCGAGGGACGTTCAATAGATTTTTATACAGATACACATAAAAGAACCTACGACTAAAAAAAACAATGAGAGAAACTATATCGGGCGTGCAAATTTTTCCTACGTATAAAATACACAAAGCAGCATTTTACCAAGATTATACGCAAACCTATACGGGTCGATATTCAGCGCTGTACCTTTATCAGATAATATTGTAAATATACATTGAACACGATAAATTGTTCCCTCAATCCTGAGTTACCTTTTTTTTTTACTGATCTATCAGCAGCGCTTACTAAGTTTTAATCAGAGTCTATATTGATACGTAATACGCAAATTTGAAGTTTCTAAATAAAATATAACTCATTACTAAATTGTATATACTAAAATACGACTAAATAGATGTATGACAGAGTGTGGTATATGGAGTGAATATCACGCTTTATTATTTCTGTGAAGATTTTGTGTTTCATTTCTGCTTATTTTCTTCAATCTTATTGTTAGTCTCAAGCAATTCTTTTTTCCCTTACTCCGATTTCTTGTTCTCTTGCTTTTAACATGAGAATAATTTTTCTTCTTTGCTTCCTTTTTTTTATTTTTTTCGTAGTAACTTATCTTTTATACAAAGGGACAGTGACATTATTATGACTTCAGGACCTATGTGCGTTCTAAATTTGATGTGTATTGATTTAATTTATCAAACTGTCTGAAATTTTATCAGCGTAATTAATATATAATAATATGTTAATGTTTTTGCTGACGTGTTGAAATATGAAATATTATATACAAATAGAATTCCTATATACTATAATATATTCTTTTTTTTACTGCAAGGAAAAAATTTTATGTTTATCTTATTTGAATATTTGAGAGATACCACTCCTCCCTCCTTCCTTACACATACGTTAGGTGTTCAACGAGGAACTCGAATTATAAAAATACATTATAAAAAGTTCGGCTGCATTTTGTATATTTTATTACTTCACGGAAGGATCGAACGAGTTAATGGTACATGTGATAATTGTAACATGTTATAAACTATATATGGTAATTATGTGCAAAAACGTAATGTCAGATCATATCTTTATAGCGTAGAGATGTTGTGATTCCGATGCAATCGCTAGGAAGTCTGTGGTCAAGTTTTGGCCATTAGTTGATGCACTGCAAGTTGTACACGCAGTTCCACACAAGCATCTTTCTCCTCGATAATACTGCGTATCAACGTCGTCATCTTCTTCTGCAACGAAAAAATCGTGTAAATTTACAGAAATGAAGCAAGAAAGCTGGCGTAGAGGAACGTACTTCGAGCAATTGATTCTCTTTGACTAGCTGTGTCATGGCCGTCATTTCGGCTTCGTTAGGAGAGTATGTTCTCTCTTTGGGTTTCTTCTTTTCTTCTTTTGTACTGCACTCCGCCAGCATCTCTATCAATCGTTTGATCTCATTCCTCTCCTGACTGATGCGAGACTTCAGTAACGCTTGCATGTTCAACAGTTCCTCGTGGATCAGCCTTTCTCGCAACTTATCTATGACATCTTCCTCTTCAGGCTCTGCATGTAAATTAACAATATGCTAATGCTTAGTTTAAGAAAGTATTAGAAATTATATGCTATTAATTATCACGTACCGTTTGCTTTGCCATTCGGTATTATATTCTCAGGTTCGTGCGGTGTAACTGTTGCAGCTTCAACCGCGGAATCAACCGTGTCTTTCTCTTGTACATTCACACTTTGTTCATTTTGCGTGGCATTCGCACTGGTACCCGCTGAGCAATAACATTTCTCTTTCGCCTCTTCTACACAATGCAGTTTGCTGTCTCTTTTTATCAATGTCGAGTTGGTTGACGGTTGAGCATCGCCGGGTATTGCTTGTCCAGAATCTTCTTCTACAGTCTTTGGCTTCTGCGAGGCAGATTCTACCGGAATATTATCAGTTAACTTTATTTCCTCATCTAGACTCTTTTGCGTAGCACCTTCCAATTTTTGAACAGTCTTACATTTTCTCTGTAAAATGCAATTTATTATGTCAATGCTCTTTACATACCAATTTTTAAAACGTTCTTGTAGCTATACCTTCAATTGCGTTATCATCCGCTGTACCTCCCACAATTGTTCCTCACGAGATTTCGTTACAAAACCGGCATTCATCTGCATGTGAATTTGCGAAAGTAATGATTCCTGTTTGGATAATTCCGCGGCTATACCCTCCACAGAATCTGGCAAATTGGTACTACCAGATGACAACGGTGGCACATATTTTATCAATTGTACATATGGGAACAAAGCCTTGCAATGAAACAATAGAGCCAATAGTAATCTGTGACTCATTTGTAGAACCGGGCTTAACGTCATTGAGATGGTTTGTGCATTCACTTTTGTTGTTTTCTCCTAAAGTAAAATTCATTGAAAATCAATTGGAATATGTTTTGAAAGAATAATGTATTAAATTGATGAGGACAATTTGTGTCGTTCCATGATTAATTTTTATTTTCAATAAAATTAAAATGGTATCCAAAATTAGATTAAAAAATCTTTATCGCCAAAAAGATCTAAGCACTAAAAGTTCTTTATCTGACAGACCTTTTGCATTGAACTAGTAATATTTTGAACATACTCGCGCCGTGACATTGTCCAAATGTAACGTGACCCATGCCAGGAGAATCTTGTTGCATTCCGGTAACTGCTGCGTCAGCTGAGCCAATTGCGCTTCCCGCTGCGCGACGTCCTTGGTTGACGCGGCCTGCTCGAAGCGCGATATTGTTTCGCTGTTCTCCAGCACAGACTCTGGCAGTTCTCTACATCACCACAATGCGCACTTTTTCGTTTGATCTTAAAACACATGGTGAGAAAGAGGATAGAATTTTCAGGTATACAAACCTAAGAAAGAGTATCAATAAGCTCGTAGCTACCGTGGGTTCGAACTCGGATATATTCACCGGCTCCCGGTTATTGTACAATTTTTTCAAGTGTTGAACTTTCGACTTCACCCCGGGGACTTTGTACAGGCCCTCCACATTCATCCCGTGCTCTTCCACATAATCTATGCAGTCTCGCACCACCAAGGGTAATTTGACTCCGTCGTGACAACAGCTTCTTTCGACCGCCAGGTGTAGACTAACGCCGAAAATCGGTTGTTCCTCTGAGAAATGTGTATGTATCCAAGAAGTGTTGATGGAACAAGTAAAGATATATCAATTGTATACAAATTATGATCTTACCACCAATATCCAATCCTTCATGCTTTCCTTTCTTCCGATCTTTTAATTTTTGCTTGGATTTGTCTTTATCCTTATCCTTCCGCTTTTCCTTGTCTATATCCTTCTCATCCTTCTCCTTCTTCTTTTTATCCTTCTCTTTTTCAGCGTCTTTTTCTTTCGCCTCCTTCTCCCGCGATTTCTCCCGCTTTTCCTTTTTTGATGGGAATTTAAAGGCTTTGGTCTTTTTTGATTTTGAAGGACTTCTGTATAATAAACTACATGTTAGTCAGTATTATATAAGACATTCGAAAAATTACCTTAAGAGCAATATGTGATCAATTATCATTTTGTATATAAATAATAAAGACTCTTATGATAAAATAAATGTTCACTGAGCAAATCAGAATTAGTATAAGCAACAGTATCAAGTCATAAACATTTGAAACAAGTCTGCTTTCCATTTACAAATTAGAAATTAAGTTTAGCGATGCAGGAAAAGAAACTAGTGCGGTACAAACGAGAAATATGGAACGACGATGGATGGATGGCCATTAATTGTAATTATCAAGCAGTAGTTAATAGCACGGCCTCATTCATATGCCTCTGATAAATATCAGACAAAAGGATCTGTTAATCACGCGTTACATTAACACTCGTATGTTATTCGAGAGATGTCAAATAACGAAATAAAAGAGACAGAAATCGCATAAGTTTTGTCGCGAATATTACTTGGTTTCCTGATCTTCGTCCGGTGAACTCTCACCCTCTAGAGTCGCGTAACCCCTATCTTTTCTCTCCTTTTTGTCCTTACGCTTTCCACCCAGAAGCTCCTTCTTGGAATGCTTGTCATGACTGCCTTCGTCACTAACTGCAGTATAAAAATAATTAATGCAACTAAATATTTCTGGCAGTAAAATGACAGCATAAATATCTCTGGCAGTGAAATGACAGCGAGAAAGGGGCAGATATGTAAGATCTACGACTAGACTCTTTGACAGCTGACATAACCTCTCACTGTCTCTCTTTCGCACTCTCTTTCTGTTTTACAATATCTAACCGTTCGAAACACAAATATAACGTGATGACAATCACTACGTACAATCGCTCTCATTGCTTTTCCTTGCCGATTCGGACGCGTACAGTCCGGGAAATTCCTTCTCGACGTCAGGACTTTCGAAGTCCATTCTTCTTTAATTTATATGCATTTGACACACAATTTGACACTTGCATGTCAACTCGAAATATCTCGTTCGAGATATTTCGATGGTAACTTCTGTAAATCGATATCTCGCGTTCTCGAACTAGTTTAAATGTCGTCTGCGAAGTAGCGCGTCGAAGATAAGATAAACTTTTACAATATATATATTATATATATATACGTTACCGTAAATGTGATAAATAGAAAATTATGCATAATTACCGGTAATTATATGTGAATAATACTTTAACCAAACTCGTTGATAAATATGCATATAGTTACCAGTAATTATGAATAATTGTTGAATTCATCAAGAGACACGGTAGTGTCTTCGCGCCAAATTCATCGCGCAGAACTGCGGCGAGACGGCCGTGGCTCTATTTATGCGAGTTCGAGCTATCCAATTGAGTTCTAACTAATCTCAATCGATAGCTGAGGTTTCAATTATACAATAATAAATTTTTAAACAATAACGACCGCGTAATGTATACTACAAATTAAAATTGAGAAGGGCCTAAACAGTAATAGCTGGATCTTACAATTAGTGCTCAATAATATTTAGGCCCTTCTCGATTTTAATTTGTAGTATACATTACGCGGTCGTTATATTGTTTAAAATACGTGGCCGTCACATACGTTTCCTTAATACACATTATCGGTTGTTGCGATAAATATTATCACATGCCTCGGTGGTCGAACTGGCTACGACGCAAGGGAAAATATTGAGCACTAAGACCAGCTATGACCATTAGGCCCTTCTCGATTTTAAAACTATTTTTAGTTTCTTTATGCATGACCTATAAGCGGAAATGTTGCAATGCAAAATCTAAATATGTAAATTTTCTTACTTGAAAATTTCTAATTCTTAGAACTAGAAAAAAATAAAGAGTAAGTTAAACCGAGATTAAAGTTAATCTACATTGGTGGAAATGGACGTTAAAAGAGGTAGTTCGTAACCATTCATTTCGCAACTTAAGTTGCAGGTTTAATTAACATCCGCGAACAAATCATTTCCGAAAAAGTTTCTTTCTACGAGTGCATCTTTTCTCAGTCGACTGGTGGTGGAAAAGTGAAAAGAAACTGGTTTTTCGGAATTTCGCTTCGTTCGCGAATGTCGAACCTGCAACTCAAGTTGCAAATGAATGATTGCGAAATACCTCTCTCAAGTCGGTCCTTCATGACTGAAGATCGTAATCTCCATTTGATGCATGCTCATGCATGCTGTCTTGGCAAAGATCAACTCTCAGTGGTTTGCCATTGTCTTCCGAGAGGTGGTGATCAATTAAAAATTTGATGAGTTCTGCTTGGATTTGAATCTGTATCTTTGGCACAGACGCGCAACTCTTACGCCACGATCACCACGCGAAATATTAAACGACGAATTAGAGAGCAATTAGAAGAATCAACTTAACACAGAAGGAACGTGAATGGAGGTGTTCATAAAGAATCGAGACGAGACGGTGACTAAGTATGTAACTTTGGTGAAGAATCAGCATTAATAATTTGATATGCAGAAAAGGGAGGTACCAGCCCTAACAGCACAGAACATTGCAGCAACATTGCAGCAATATTGGCAATATTGCTGCAATGTTCTGTGCTGTTAGGGAGGAATTATTCCGTCCGCAAATTACGCCGACACCGAATAAAGACTATTACAAGAAGTTGTAAAATCGTATAGAAGTAATAATAATAAAGGACCTCGCACAAAACCAGTGAAAAAGGCCTTTTGGTCAAATTGTCTAAAACTCCGGAAAATTTCATTCATGTGATGCTGATCAAAAGTCCTTATGAACACATTCAATAATCGATTGTTCAGCCGACAGAAGCATCGGAAAGTCGGGAAAATGCGTCACTTTCTTAGTGGTACGATAATTCCTACACGAATGTACTTCTACGCCTCTTCATTGCGTACGTGTGCGTGTGTGTGTGTGTGTGTGTACAATCCCATACAGCACAGAAATTGCAGCAACATTGCAGTAACATTGCAGCAACATTGCAATATTGCCGAAATGTTGCTGCAATTTCTGTGCTGTATGGGATCTTAAGTACACACATATTTACACACAGAAGCTCCCCAGATCTTGATGGCAGGATAATAATTTAAAAGTAGCTGCAACTGCGTTAAAAATGCAAAAGGTTCAAGTATATTACAATTATACATTTATGAAACATGCACAAGAGATATCTAAAAAAAGAAAGTTTTATGTTTGACTATATTGCGATTAATTACAATTATTTACATAGATTTTGTGTTCAAGTGGTTAATTAAGGACGTAGACAATCGAATGTCACTCTAAAAAAGTCATCAAAGTTATAAGCAATGGAAATTGTAACGACTCATTTTTGAGTAAAGAAACGGTAACAAGTTACTTTTTCCAATAAATAACGAATAAGGGTAACGAATTACTTTTTTCAATGAGCAACGGTAACGAGTTACTTTTCAAAAGTAACTTTCTTAATCCTGGCGTTACTGAAAAAATGTACCGTTACCAATTCGTTAATAAAAAAAAGTAACGGTTACAAGTGACGCGTTACTTCTCAACCCTGGTTTTAACGTTAGTTTGATGTATGTGATATCGAACGTATCTCCGAACACGTGTTACATAACTTTGTTATCTCCTCCGCGCGGCAAAGGTGCAAATACTGATGGTCCATGTACGGAGTACATTTCGTAATTGCTTATGTGGGTCACACGGGACTGGTTTCTTTAAGATTTTATATTGTGCGCCTTTGGTATTTCCACTTCGTTTAATCGGATGCCACACCTTAATTAATGATTTATCTAACATCGTCGTCGGAATTTTTTCTCCGTCCAAACGGTGTAGATTCAAGCATTAGTTATCGTGGATATAAATTACGATTTAACTTTAAAATGTTAACTTGATATTTTACCGTAATTTATATTCTACGTACATTTCCTTAGAAATATATATTTCTTCTCCTCTATTTTATATATTTCTTTTCTACATACTCTATAAACAATCAGTAGTCACAGAAAATAAAATAGTCAAAAACTAAAAACTTTCGAAACTTAAAACATGTTGAGTTATCTTCTTTTGACTTGACTCGAACAATATATAAGTTTTTAACTCACCACTTTTTGCAATTTTTGTAATTTATGACAACGATTCTTATATTCTTTTTTCTTTAGTCTAGATTTTTGGCTTTATTAGGCATTACGCCACATTTATAGAATGTTCGTCTTAATCTATTTATTATAATTTATTAACAGCTGAAGAGGACCAGAACCAATGGTCGAAACGTTGTGAATTTTTCAAATAAATTTTGGCCAGTTGTGTCGATTACATCTAATATACCTTCTTTTCTTGTTAATTATTTACTGGCGAAGAAAGGTTTTATTGCTTGTTTTTATACTCTATAAAAATCATTATAATTGAAATTTATTTTACTATTTCTGTTTCCACATCAAAATACTTTTATTTTAATTCTAAGGTCTAAAAGAGAGAACGAAAAGTAATAAAAGTCTTAAGTAAAATTAAATTGCACCTTGTATAAAAAATTTATTAGTATAAATCAATATACAATAATTAATAAATATATATAAGAGTTAATAAATATATTGGTATACTTATTAGTTTTATATCTGAAATTTTAATTATTATAGCTTTAACTGTTAAGTTTTAAACAGTTCAAGCGTTACATTTATATCGATCATAAAAATGGCACGTTTCTACAGATTACAATAATTGGTAACGCAAAGTAACGAAACGTATTAATGAGGGTTGTGCAAGAAGTTTGGCCATCGTCGTAATTGCGGCGGTACACGATATTTCTACAAGAATGCCAAAACTGGTCGGCCTTGCCGGTTTTTTCTTTCACCCAATTTTAATGCAGATGATCAACGGAGGTTCAACCCGATTTGCAGTATTCGAACGACTTTCGCGGGGTAAACATGATTCTTCCAGTCATCCAGTCAATGTTATAACTTTTTATTAAAGTGCGACTCGTGTCTTTGGAAAATTGGATCAAGCGAAACCACCACGTTTACGCGTGTGTTGCAAAAACATTCTTTATTTGTTAAATCAGAAGAAGGGCATGCGATCGTATGATCGAAAGTGCAATAAAAAATATACCGAAGACTTGTGTAACGAGGGAAACGTAAAAGGTGCGCTCAGCATACGTGGAATTTATAAAAAACACGCGCATGGAAAAGAATTCTGCGGGCACGTTACGACTGCTAAAAGAGTCGGAGATTGAGTCTCGGTAAGAGTGAAATGATAATTGAGTTAAATGACCGACGATAAGTATTGCATTATCGATTTCGAACCGTTATAAGAGTTCGGTGCACCCGAACTATGAACCCGTTCTCCAATCCGGTCGGAATGCAAGAGAGACGCGATCGTTCGGTGTGTGTGGGGCACCATTGTGTGAAGATTTTAAACCGCTGATTAGCATTCGCTTCGCAACCTTATTCCGTATGACTCGCGTCATGCTGCCCTGACTGTAAGATCCGTAAAATGGACCTCGAATGATGTAGTCGACCCTGATGCCATGCAGATCTACGGTTTTTTCCGATGCAACGTTAAAAGACATCGCAGTTGATCGTCAACGTTGCATTACGGAGAACAAGATGCGATTGAGTGCGCCACGAATTGCCGATTTCTGTTTATCGTGTTAATTCATAACAAAGATTTACAATTGAAGATACATAAATTTTGAGGATTGTTTATGATATAGACATCGTAATTATCATCGATAAGCTGTATTGAAAATACAGAATCTTGCGATGCATTGAGATGAGAAAGACTGCATTACATCGCGACGTGCAATCGTAGTAAGTTGATAAAATAAAGTGCGATAAGGTTCTGCCGATCCAAAAGTACGATTGCCGAAGAAGTCACTAGTCACGTATTTAAATTGGTAATCGAGGTCTTTTCAAGAGCATTTAAGAAGATAGTAATCTCTCGCGGAGGCCTACCTCAATTCGATTAGTTAATGTCAAGGTTATAACTTTCTAAAGAGAAAAATCACACAAATTGTTATGCAAGAAATTAATAGAATGTAAATAACATATTTAGGAGAAAACCACGGTTCTTTTTAATAGGCACGGTAATATATCCGAAAGAAGATTGGCGAAGATTTATCTCTCGCGCGATAAGATCGGATCCACGATGTTCAAGTTCTGTCTGACAGTCTTGTTCCTGGGATCTCACGTCGGTGGGATTCTGCTGCCGGCTATTCTTGAAACGGTGCACCACTTCTTCGCGGGATTCCCACCGCCGAACGATCTGGTGCAGGACGAGGACGCGGTACCCGGACGGCATTCCTTGTCCTTCGACTTCCTCGTGATTGGTGCCGGCTCGGCGGGGTCCGTGCTTGTGAATCGCCTGACCGAGAATCCCGGTTGGAACGTCCTGTTACTCGAGCAGGGCAAGGATGAGATCTTCCTCACGGATATCCCGTTCCTGGCGCCGATTCTCCACATTACGGACTATGCTCGCGTGTACAAGAGCGAGCCGCGGCCGCAGGACGCTCACGGTCGCGGCGGGTACTGTCTGTCGATGGTCGACGGCCGTTGCAAGGTGGTGACCGGCAAGGCGGTCGGTGGCACCTCGGTAGTGAACTTTATAATCTACTCGAGGGGCACGCCGGCCGATTATGACGGCTGGGAGGCGCTCGGGAATCCTGGTTGGAGCTACAAGGACGTGCTGCCCTATTTCATCAGGTCCGAAAAGTGTAGGCTGATCGATAAAAACGTAAGGTGCGTGGTGAAGTCGAGAGATGCTCGCCTAAAGAGTTACTTTTTAAGGGTCATTCTATAATACGTTGCAAATGTCCCGTCGCCAGTCGCGAAGGATGGCAGCCACTAGTTGAAAAGTGCTATTTCCAACATGTGGCTGACGTACTGCGATTGCCAGTTGCTGTCGCCAAAAAGTTGACCAACTCTCTTTTGGTAACAGCAACCTCAAGCGCAACCGGAAATAGCACTTTTCAACTAGTGGTTGCTATCATTCGCGACTGCTGATGGGACATTTACAACGTATTGTAGAATGGCCTTAAAGCCCGTATCAGACTATGGATTGGGATTAGGATTGGATTGGAATTTGACCAATCGGAAGAAAGAAAACCAATAACAAGTTTAGTGAGCTTAGCTTTGATTGGTCAAATTCCAATCCAATCCCAATCCCAATCCATAGTCTGATACGGGCATTAGAGTTACTTAGGATTTATTCTACTGTTTGCCGCGGATCTTTCCGATTGCGTTAATTTGTATAATTCTAGTTATAATATTTATTTCAATTCAGAGATATTTAAGTAATAATACTACACACACATATTCTCTTCTTCATATTTTGTCCATGATTCTTCCCTCGTTAGATATCACGGATACAATGGATACTTGGATGTCACGACTTCTCTTTACGCCACTCCTCTAAGAGAATGTTTCTTGAAGGCTGGCCAAGAGCTTGGTTACGATCTCATAGATTACAACAGCGATAGATTCATTGGTTTCTCGACGGTGCAAGCGAATCTGCGAAACGGTCACAGAGTCAGCGCCAACAAGGCATTCCTCAGGCCAATTCGTGACAGAAAGAACCTTTACCTGTCCAAGCTCTCGACAGTGACAAAAATTGTTATTAATCCCGAAACAAAAAGAGCCGTGGGCGTTCAATTCGTGAAGGATCGTAAAACATATTTTGTCTCTGCTACTAAAGAGATTATACTTTGCGCAGGTAAGCATTTAGGATATTGTTAGAGAATATTAGAACGAAATGCGATTTCAAATCCTACATAAAGCTAATCAGCATTGACGAATCTGATAAAAATACTTTATAAAAAAATTCTTTTAAAAGTTAACTAGATAGTAATCGAGAAGTCGCAGAACTTCACCTGTGTGAAGTTAGCCCCAAATTGTCAAAAAACCCAAAATTTTTTTTTTGCAAACGTTTGCCCATCGTTTGCCCACGAATGCCCCGTTGGAATTTTTGTTTGCCCCCCCTCTAGTTCAAAAGTTATAAGCAATTCAATTTGGGGGAGGAGGGGCCAACTTCACACTGGCCTCCCAATGTCGAAAAATCAAAAATTTTTTCTTTTTGCAAACGTTTGACCATCGTTTGCCCACGAATGCCCCGTTGGAATTTTTGTTTGCCCCCCTCTAGTTCAAAAGTTATAAGCAATTTAATTTTGGGGGGGGCCAACTTTACACTGGCCCCCCAACGTTAAAAAATAAAAAATTTTTTTTTGCAAACAAAAATTCCAACGGGACATTCGTAGGCAAACGATGGGCAAACGTTCTGTAAAAAGAAACTTTTTGACTTTTCAACATTGGGGGGCTAACTTCACACAGGTCACAGGAATTGAGTAGCTATTATTTTGTAATAAATAGACGAAATGAAATTAATTACTCTACAATAAAAGAAATCTATCATTTTTATAGTATATGGTACAAAAAGGATATACATATAAAAGTAAAAAAATATATATAAATATTATAATAAAAAAGCCAACAATTTTTCTATAATTCTCTTCAACAATTTCTTTTATAGTATAGTGTTTAATTTATTTCATTCTGTCTACTCGTTGTAAAATAACAGTTCTTTAATTTTAGCAACTTCCTGATTATTACCCTGTAAATCAACACAGGAATATCTTCGATTTATAAATGCGTTTTAGAAAACACGATATATTCGAAAATGATAGTCTTTCTTATGATACAAATTATTCCAATTCAGCTTATTATTTATATTTTTAAACTTTTTAAATCAAAACTTTCTGATATTTTTGATTGCACAGGTACTTTTGGTTCACCACAATTACTGATGCACTCCGGAATAGGTCCAAAGGATCATTTGAATTCATTGAATATCAACGTAATTGAGGATCTTCCAGTGGGATTTAACTTACAGGATCACGTGAGCATGTCAGCTTTAACGTTTCTAGTCAACGAGAGCGTGACCATTGTCGAACCACGTTTAGGCTCGAATCCAGCTGATTTCGTGAAGTACCTGACAGAGGGAACTGGTCCTTTAACGATACCCGGAGGTGCCGAAGCGTTAGCCCTTGTTAATACCAAGGCTAATAATTATATGAGAAAAACGCAGACGGAAAAGTCAAAATTTAAGTACATTCAGCGTGTAAATACGCACAAGAACAACAAGCAATATGGTAAGTATTTTACCATTGCACAAAGTCAAAATTTTTTTAACAAATTCGAAAAGATCAATTTCTTTTTTTTTTAGAAAAAACCAAGATATTTATAATTTTTTTCATATATTAGATTTAACTATCTTTATATATTATACCAAACTTGAAAGTTTATATCGATAATACTCGGATTGCATTTTACAAATTTATCGAACAATTGCTATGTATAGGTAAATGGATTGTTCCCTTTGCCATTATAATTTTGAAGCTCAGTTGGCTTTGAGAAAAGTCACATTATGAACTACTTAACTTATAGCTGTTCCCAACATAACTTCCATCACCGTCAATCGTAACTTCTTCAAGACATATCCTCACATTAACACGAGCAAGATGTCAGAAGACGACTATCCCGATATCGAGCTGGTGTTAGGCGCAAGCTCGTTAGCCGGTGATATTTCCGGCAGCTATCGCGGTCTGTTAGGATTAACGGAGGAATTTTACGAAGAGGTTTTCGGTGATTACAAGGGCTTCGACGCCTTCATGATTGTACCTGTACTTCTGCGACCCAAGAGTCGCGGTAGACTCACCTTGAGAAGCAACGACCCGTGGGACCCGCCGATCGTGGACATCAATTATTACGATCATGAGGATGATCTGAATACAATAGTGCAAGCTATCAAAATCGTAAGAAAGCATCTTTATATATTAATATATTCTACATTTATCTTATGATTTTCTTTACCTACTTTACATTATGTTACATTACAATATTCATTATCTCATTTAGAATTATATTCCTTATATAATTAAAGCATCTTTTGCTCTTTCGTCGTTCCCTACATTTACCATTTTTCTTTACCTACTTTACGTTATATTGCTTTATATATTATAGTTTCATTATTTCGTATACATTAGAATTATATTCCCTACGTAATTAAAGCATCTTTCACTCTTGTATCGTTCTCTATATTTATTGGACGATTTTGCTTTTACGTTATATTGTATTACATTATTGTCTCATTAACTCATATATTTAGAATTATATTTCCTATTTAATTAAAGCGCTTTTCACTCTTCTGTCGTTCTCTACATTTATCGTACGATTTTTCTTTACCTACTTTACATTATATTGCATTACAGTATTTTTAATTTTGTTGTTATTTTCCTATTTTTCAATTATGCCTTTTCTACTTGTCGCAGGCGATTGAAGTAGCTTCCACGAAGGCGTTCAAACGTTTCAATACTACGCTGCTACCAGTATCGTTTCCAGGATGCAAGCACATCGTTTTTAAGAGCGACGCGTACTGGGCCTGCGTCGCCCGTCACGTGTCGACGTCTCTGGGTCACTACGCGGGCACGTGCAAGATGAGCACTCGCAGAAATTCGGGGGTGGTGGACCATAGGTTGCGGGTGCACGGGATTGACGGTCTCAGGGTCGTGGACGCTAGCGTGATGCCGACTATAATCGCCGGTCACACGAACGCGCCGGCGTACATGATCGCCGAGAAGGCCAGCGACATGATCAAACAAGACTGGAAAGGTTCCGCTTCATGAAACCGTGTGGGAAGCGAAAGGAAGTAGAATTATTATACGAAACGTGAGACGCGTGATCGCGAAAGGACGAAGAATATGATGAAGAAGAGGATTTTTTCTGTGGATTCGCGGAGGCGATAGAGTAAACATTAGTGCTTCTGTGTCATAAAAATTTCTGAAACTTCTTGAAGGGAGAAGACTTAAAGAGAAATGTTGCATGTAAAATAATGGGGCGTTACGTATAAATATTTTATAGAACATAATGAAGTATTATTCTTGTGAGATAGAATACAATTCTGTGTTATTATAACATGATGCTTTACGCGTGTAGAGATTGAATGACATTTTGCTCATATATCCTAGTCAATGAGTGACTATAATAAATAGAAATAAGAAAAAAGACAGTGTCATTAATAATTTACGTGGATTCGTTGCTTTCTTGGGAAAAAGCGCCGATTCTCTTTGGCTGCTTACAGTTACTAGTTAAAGTAGCAAATTTACATTAGTCAAGTGTGTGTCTTAATTTAAATAACAATTAAAATAAATACGATGATAAATATGCATCTAAATTATATAAATTAGTAGCCTACTTTTTTATTTTTAAAAACTCTAAATTAGTAAATCAATGAGTCCTCATGCTGCTGAATACGATTTGTTATCCACCATCTTTAGCACACAAGGTATCTTGCGATAACGATGACAGGAAGTATTCCATATACTTGCCAGTTCGTCGCACCTACAAAAACAAGAAATTAAAAATATTAAGTTAATAATTAAATTAATAAAATTAATAATTAAAATTTTTATTTAAAGATATCGAATAATTTAAATGCGTTTTACTTAAAAAAATTTTAGAGTAAAAACGCATATTTACTAAACGTACTCTCTAGTTTGAAGAATTATCACGCTATTTTAAATGTTTTTACCATTATCACTGAACTGAACACAATCCTGCAGCTCCTTCATCAATGTATAGCCTTCGGTACAGGTGCAGAAACCTGTAAACAGAGATATAAAATAGCATTTCAAATTGAATTCTTTCGTAATAAATGAATCACCGTGTATTTAACAAACGGTTCTATACCGTCAATACAGTCCACTTTCGACTTCCAGGTCGAATTGGAGTCCTTCAAAGTTGTGGTGATACAGTGGTGGTGAGTCTCGCAACGACCGCCCAGTTCTAAAACGGCGAATTCTCCATCATTATCATACATCGATCCGAATGACGAGATTTGACATCCAAGATTTATTTTTTTATCTTGCATTTAGCTCTAAACCATCTGATTCCACATTTAATTTATGTTGGACAAAAGATTAGCGCATGACGTTATTTCAAATTAAGGCGATGGAACAATCGCGTTTAACGGTAAATATGAGACATAAACAAGGATCCAGGTGTTCGAGTACTTGCCTACATCGACGAAGCATCGATGACCGCGTCTATGGGAACCGACGACGCAGTCGCATGTCCTGTTCGCGCCGCATTGGCTATGCTTCAGGAACAGTTGGCACTGGGACTGCTCCTCGCACTTCTCGCCGATCCAGGAAGCGGCTTTCAAACACCGCTGCTCGCCCTTGGCCAGCACGTAGTCCACTTTGCAGTCGCATCTGTTGTGCATACACTTCGAATTCTCCACGATGCATTCGTCATCGCTGTTACAGTGCTCACTCAACTCTGAGAAATAGATTTAGATTTGATAAATCTAGATTTTATAAATTCCAAAATTCTTCATGATGAAATTCGACGAAATTACTTTTTATCTTGAAGAGAGTTTCTCACCTTTGTTTTATTTCATATTTGTTATTTTAAAGAAAACTGGTAATATAAATATAAATTATTGTTCTTGTGTAATGTAATGCATCGTTAAATTTGTTAAGATTACGTTAAATAGTATGCAAATGTTAAATTAATTTATTTAATTTATTAATATGTTTATGTAATAATATATTTTAATTTATTAATATTAAATTAATTAATATTATATGTTACATAAATGAAATACTATATAAATTAATTAAATTTAATATTATTAATATTTAATTTATATAAATATTATTAAATTAAATCAGTTTTATAAAGAAGTGGGATATAAATTCATAAAAACTGAAAAGATAGGCATGATTGCGGTTTAAAGAACAAGAAACTTGCAAAAATATTCGATTTATAACAATTTTTATCGATCGCTGTGGTACTTACTGGCGCTTGGCAGACAGCCGGTGTTGTCAGGATTCGCATGATGACGCAAACCGCAGGTGCAGAAACCGTATTCGCAAAAAGTGTTCTTGATGTGACAATTCCGATTCGAACGACAACGTTTTCCCAAACCTAAATGCAGAGAATAATAATTGTAATTTTACTCAATTACATGCGTAACTTGACATTTATTCAGTTAACCGACTTTCTTCTGCATTTGATTGTCGTGCGAAGAGACACAAACAATCGTAAACATGAGTAATTTATGTGCAATGGAAGTAGTGCTAACGGTAGAAGATGAGCCGCGTTATTTTGTTATGTTACGAGTAATCGTTTATAATTTCGCCTCCACGCGCTGAATACGGCATTGAATAGCGCGCTCGTTGAATCGTCTCTTGTTATTAGGCACTAACTCGGGTTATTTATTTTTCTCATAAATACGCATAATGAAATGGGCTGGCCGGCGCGGCTTGGGATATTTCCCAGGAAAAGTTGTAACGCTCACCTACGGACTCGTAACACCTCCCGTCCGTGAAGTGGGAATCGTGGGCGCATTGACAAGTGCCTCCTCGACATTCCGACTGCGATGTAAACGTAAACTCACACTGGATGTCCTCCTCGCAGGGATCGCCGATGCGAGTAGCCACTGTTGAAACAACGTTCGTTATGTGGGTGCCCCTGTCTCCTAAGTTTGCGTATTTCGTTACGTCTACGCTCGCGGTGTGAAAGAGTTTCTCACGTCTCGTTAACAATCCTGATGGTGACAAATTTTTTTAGAATTCTTCATATGATTTTTTAGATTGTCTATATAAGTTATATTACCTTTTTAGGAAATTTTAGATTTTATATATAAATTTGAACATTTTTCAGAAATATTAAGAAAATGTAAAAGGTATGAGAAAGTTATCTTTTCTCGAATTCTTTATCTATATATATATATGAATTCTGAAATATTCTAACACTGAGAGAAAAATTTATGATATTTGTGACTATAATGAAAAGTTAAATAATTATGGTTAGGTGCACCATTTTTATAGTTATTA
>NJRP01000089.1:639080-653803 GCA_003063835.1 Aphaenogaster floridana | reverse complement strand
GAATCTTTTCTTCACTCAGATTAATCAAAACGTTGATTTTTCTCGTTGTTGGATTTAAAATCCGCATCAAACAACGAAATTCCACTAATTCCCGACATAAGAAATCTTTCTTTTGCTATAATTTGTATAAACACTACTTACGATAGATAATTACAATCATTATATAAAATTTAAATCAAAGTCGTGTTAATTGGTAACGGTCATGTTATTGGCACGTAATTGGTAATCATCATGCAATTTTACTTAAATTCAGACGGCTAATTTTAGACGTTCCAGTTTAGAAACGATCGCGTGCAAGCAAGCTCGTCGCTATAGCATCATCTTGTTTCGTCGATTTCGACAGGCGGAAGATACAGTTCGAGCGTATTTCCCACGTACCCCGTGGCGAATCTACTCCGATTTAAGCGTGCAAATATCGCACATTCATCGGCAGTAATCATTGAAAATAATTTTATATGGCGCTGAGTTGTCGCTGACGAGCAACAGGTGCTAAATCGTCCTAACGCGTCTTGGTCCCGTTCGATTTGAATTAGAATCGCACATCAAAGTGTCCTAATAACAAACACGCGAAACGTGTAAATTGCGTTTGTATAAAGCGTCATCTCTTCAGAACACTGGCTGTAGGAAGATTTATGCGCAGATGCAAAAAAATTCAAAGCAGGCCCTTTAGTTTTTTTTAGAAACGTTTCGTTTTGAAATTCTCTCTGTCCATTTATTTTTTTTCTAATTACTTGAGAAAACCAATTAATCTCAGTAATTAATAGTTAAATAATAAATTTTATAATAGATGAAAGTCAAGCTTGTTTGCAAAGCAAAATGGAAAGATCAATGGTCAAGAAACGAACAAATAAGGATGTTGTTATTTAAAGAAATGATTTATTCTTTTGTATTATAGAAAAATAATGATTTACGTTTCGATTGGAAGACCAGAGTCTTCATCAGTCATAATATAATTATTAAAGCAAAGGAAAATTTAATCAGAATAACGTAGTCAGACAATAAAACGCTTGTCACAAAATAAATAAAAAAATACAAATAAATAGAAATTAACCGAATTACATGAGTCAACAAAAAGAGGCCATATCAAAAATTAATAAATTTTATGTTTCGCTTATCCTGCGGCATCTCGTGATTACGGTTTTAATTTTAATTCTCATTATTTTCACTAGGAATATCGAGTAACACTACGCTCACAATGATTATATCATTAATATTTTGGGAATTAGAGGGGATTAAATTCATTTTTTTTAATATTAAAATTAATTTTAAAAATATTCTGCAATCGCGTTTGTCTTACAATACAGCGGTATTTCTTTTTTTAATTAGCGTAACTTTTTCGCGAAGTATTTCTCAATACTTTCCTTTGAGTTCGCTACAACTCGATATTTGGTTCGACTTTTAATAACATTTTGTTTTATACGAGGATAAAATAATGGCAATAAGAGCCAAGCGCAGTAATTAGGGCGCAAAAATAATTTATTATAATTATCAAGTAGACTTAGAGACAACAATTATTTTTGCGCCCTAATTACTGCGCTTGGCTCTTATTACCATTATTTTATCCTCGTATGAATTTATATAGAGCCTTTATAACTGTAATATTATTGATTTTGTTTTATATTTCACTGTATTGTGTGTGGATCTAAAACTTCCGTCTTCGCGTTTCTTCCGAGCGCGATTTGAATCGCTCTTTAGTGCCGCGGGTCTGTCGACACGAAACCGTGGGCGAAGTTCCCCGCTTTGGATTTCAATGACGGTCCCGTGAACGCTCGAAGGTCGATCGCGGCGAACAAACGAGTTTAGCGCCCTACGTTTCTATAGTTTCGGTTTGCGTTGCGCAACGCGGTGCTACACGTACAACAGCGGAAGCCATTGTTATGTGTCAACAATGCTGTACTTGTGAGCGATAACTATTCGAACGACACATATACTATGTATATTCGCTGAATTCTTGTTCGAATATAATGATCGTAACACGATCAACTGTATAAAATGGTCGCTTTGTAAGAAATAAATGTAAAAGAAATTAATAATTTTTTTAAACGAGAATCCAATCGAATGATTAACCCGGTAAAAAATGTTTCATATAAAAATATATATAAATATATGTAATTGTATATAAAATATGTTCATATATATTTCCTTTCTCTTTTGTATAATCTCTGTCCGTTACATATATAAGAAAAATAATAAAAAGAATAATTAGAAAATAATTTTAAAAATAATTTGTGCGTCGTTTTTTACAAAAAGTAAAATTACGATTAGATTATACAATATTCTATATATAATTATACGTGTAACTTTTTTATACGATTTTATTATATTTATATATGATTATATTTGGGCAATTTTTTCTCATTTCCTCAAATTTCATTTTTTGTAAAAACAATGCAAAAGTTATTTTTGAAATTATTTTTCAATTATCTTTTTTATTAATTTTTCTATATATACGGACAGAGATTATACAAAAAAAAGAAAACATATATGGACATATTTTATATATAATTATATATATTTATTATATATATCTTTATATGAAAAATTTTTTACTGGGACGTTAGATTGCAATTAAACACCTTTGGTAATCACGATAATATTAATGATGTTAATAACTTAATTAATTAATGACGCAATTAAAACGACAGTGGATCTATGTTAATTTAATGATGTCCGGCGTTATTTGCACAGTGCAAGAAGTTTATGCAACTTCGAGGTTTGTTGAAGACCCGGCGTGTTGTAATCTCGCTTCCAAAACACATTGTTAAATCGGAATAACAGGCGAGCGTAGGAAACGGGCCCCCCTTTGTTCTTTAATTATGAGCGGTTCTACTCGACATTCACCTAACTGTGAGAACCAGGAGCGTAGATCCGGTCTCCACGAGTCCACGATCTTCGCGATTCTTCACGAAGGAGAGGAAAAGATTACTGGGTCATAAAAATACTGTCTCCTTAAAACAGTCGTGCTTGCGATTTCTCCTAAATTAAAACGCGACGGTTTGATTAAATGAAAATG
Organism: Aphaenogaster floridana; assembly: GCA_003063835.1. Lineage (NCBI taxonomy): Eukaryota > Metazoa > Arthropoda > Insecta > Hymenoptera > Formicidae > Aphaenogaster > Aphaenogaster floridana. The sequence goes on along the minus strand of NJRP01000089.1, from coordinate 650,790 downwards.
ACTTTAACCGTTTCGATAGTTGCCCGAGAGAACCAATTAATCTTGTTAACTAATAGTCAAGTAATAGATTTTATGTTTCGCTTATCTTTCGGTACTTCCAGATTACGATTTTAATTTTAATACTTATAATCTTCATTGAGAATCGAGCAACACTCGATTTGTATGCTCACAATGATTGCATCGTTAATATTAAATTAAGACAAGATTGAGTTAATTTATTAAAGAAAATGTTTATCAAACATATTTGTTCTGCGAATTTCTTTCTTTTAACACTAAAATTACCAAAGCAGTCAAAATAATGGGTCTATAATTTTTTTTAAATGTGCATTTTCTGAAATTTTCCATGACTTTTATTTCAATTTGTAAATGATTAAATTAATTAATTTACTTTTGCCCTTTATCTCTTTTTCAAAGATATATATATAGTATACTTAAATAGAATAGAAATTAATCGTCGGTAGATTATGTGTTAATTTTAGCGTAACTTTTTCGCATGGTGTTTTCTTTCTTTCTTTTGAATACATTATAACTCGATATCCGACTCGACTTTTACACTTACAATATGATTTTATTTCTCACAAGTATTTCTATTATATTAATTGCTTTCTTAACGGCATTCTCTTCAATACGTTTTTATCGCGTTTCTTCTGTAATATTGCATCTGCTTTTTAAGATATTTTAAAATTCTTGATTTTTTTTCTTGAAATTTATTATAATTGAATATTCGATATTTAGTTCGAGTTTTATACTCACAATATAATTTTGTATTTCAAGTATTTTTATTATATTAAAAGTTTTTCTAAAGGCATCTTCTTTGACACTCTTCTGTCACTCTTCTCCTGCGATATTGCACTTATTTTTCTTTACCAACACGTAATATTTGCGCGATTCTTTCTTTTAAAATCGATACAACTCGATATTCAGTTTGAATTTTGCACTCACAATATGATTTTATATTTCTCAAGTATTTTTATAATATTAATTGCCACTTTTTAAAAAAGGAATCCTTTTCTATCACATTTCTTCTAGGAAATTGCATTTACTTTTTCTTAGTAATACATAATATTCGCGCAGTGTCTCTCGATTCTTTTCTTTGAAGTCTACCATTCGATATTCAGTTCGAATTTTGCACTCACAATATGATTTTATATTTTTCAAGTATTTCTATTATATTAATTGTTATCATAAAGGCGTTCTCTTCTATAACATTTCTTCTATGATATTGCACCTGCTTTTTTAAATCGATATGTAATATTCGCGCGGTATCTTTCGGTATTTTCCTTCGGGATCACGGTACCCCATGATAGACACGATTCTTACAACTCACGTCGACGAGATAGATGCTCGCGCTGGCCGTGCACGCCGGCGACTGCACTCTGTAATCTCTGTATAGCGAAGCAAAGCGCGATTGACAGTACGACGTTCCGCAGCTCCCTCACTGGAGGCCTCCTCGGCTGGCTCCTCAGCACTCCCGCCATTCCTTCGAAGGATCTGCCCTCGACGTCGGCAATCCTGGCGAGAAAGAGGCACCTTCGATGAAACTCTCACGAAAATTTGCAGCTTCGGATACTCGAATCGCGCAATCGTGAGAATCCTCTGTCATGTAGCCTTCTAATCTTATCTTGTAACTGATATAAACCTCCTTGTGGGACAGCCCTTTTATTTCTCGTCTCAACAGTTGGACGCGGGTGAGGTGACGTGGGCCTTTCATTGATGGATGGTATTGTGCAACAAGAACGACAATGTGCGCGTAGATTTTTTGTAATGTTTCTCATAAGACCGTATTTAAGTGAGCGATTTTATATGTCAGCAGTAAAAGTTTACTCCCCTACAACTATTTAAATATTGAGAATAAAACTTATATGCATATATGACATTTTTTATTTTGCTCAAAATTACATTCTATATAATTTTTTACTCACAATCAGAATGATCTTCAAAATAAGCTGTCAATATTTTTTACACTCGTTCTGATTCATCTTGTATATTATATAATATCTTTTATTATAATAGCAATAGAAATATTAAAATGACGGAAATTGTTTATATAATTGCATTAATAATTATCGTATTCTGCAAATTTAATAATATATATACAAAAAATGCTTAACGACGCTAGTTATTTATTCAAACAAAAACGAGATTTACACAAATGTAAAAAACAAATCGGAATCGCCATGATTTAAGAAACATATTTAAAAAACCGCATGCTATATTATATTACCACAATATAACATATAAAATATAATATTTTATATATATGGTTTTATAATAAAATATTTTATTGTATGTATTTTATATTTTATCGTAGCAGTAATAGAAATGTAGAAGAGACAGAATCGTGTAATTGTATTAACAATTATCGTCTTCTGCAAATTGAATGAATATATAAAACATGCTTAACAATACTAGCTATTTACTCGAATAAGAACGAGATTTATACAAATGTAAAACACAAACAGAATTGCTTCGATTATATGAAAAATGTATTTAAGAAACCGCGTTATATAATATCGCTGCAATATAATATATAAAATATAATATTATGTATAGATAGTTTTATAATAAAATATTTACTGACATAGAGAAAGTGAATTTCAAAGTTTGAAAGTAATTTCATTAAAATAGTACGAAAGAATATCGATATTACTAACTAGATAAACGCGGAAGAGTGCTAAAGTTTAATATCGATTCGTTTGATTCTGGAAGGGCACTCGTCAAAATTTCGTAGGTATCTATATTATTTATATACATAAATATGAAATTTATACAATATGCAATATGTGTATATACAACGCGCTTGGAAATTTGACATTTGCTCTTTTAGAACCGCGCCACAGATACGTACTTATAAAATGAAGTAATGAATACTGAAAAAAAAGAAACGCTATTATATTGTTAATTTAATCTTATTTTTCATTAAACAACCGCAAAAACGATGTGAAATAAACAGTTATTTGGACATCGTGTGTATCTGTGGCTTGGCGTAAAAAGAGAAGCGCACGAGAGAAAAATAAGAAGAAAATAATTTCAAATAACCAAGTGTTTTCTTCCGCGCTCGTGAATTCTATCCAGTTTGCATCGCTTTAAGAAGCAGTAGCGCTATGGAACACATCAGCATCCGCATATTAATAACCTCGTTAATTAAATGCACGCGAGTGGAAGGCTTTAAACACGTCGATGCGCCGGCGATTCGAGCCTTCGCCTTCGCCACGAGTTTTATTTTGCTGCGCAATTACAATTGCTTGATATTGTTTCGTTTCCACGCCGCTTTTTTTCCCCTCGCGTCCGGTTTTACGCAACTGTTGCGGAAAATACATTTACAACCTTGATGATTAACGACGAAAATAAAAGTGATGAATACGGCCGATTTTTACATTGCGTTTAAAGAGATAACGCTATTATTCACCGTTTCGACTGTATCGTTTAAATATATTAATATACATTTTAATTATATCATGAATCGATCGCAAGTATGATCATCCAAATCTATATACGCGCAATGAAGCTGCGATCTATTATCGAAGCTTGGATGATGCCTAGTTCATTCTCTCTCTCTCTCTCTTTTTCTCTTTGTCTCTATTTGTCTTTCTCACTCTTGGACTGTCATCACACAGTCTCACGATTATGCATATACACACACATTTATACAGGAAGTTCATAGAATTGCATGTATCTTGATTTGCGAGGCACCGTTTGCCTAAGTAAGACCAGTGCGCGTTAATGCAATATTCTTATTACTCGTGAGAAATTCGCGAGACTGTTCTTAAGGGTCCTTAAGAAAACTCTCGCGAATGATAACATGAATAATTACAATCCGCAAGTAAACAATCTGAGAATGATTGCCTCTTCGGCCACAGTGGGCTCCACTTGCATTTCTTCCTCCTTGAGAGCAAGTTTTTCTTGCGAATGCACGATGTTATGATTATCCAGAAGTACAACTCCATTAACTTACAACGACATCGAGTGTGCCTCTTCAGAGAAATCGTATCTTGCGCTTCACGAAAGGAAAGTCAGCGCTATCACAAGGACGATTGCCGACAAGGACGCCACGAAGGACGAGCCTGCAAACGGAAGTTGCGCTAAGAAATTTTCAAGTGAATAAAATCAAGACGTATCTTCCGAATAAATAATTGTTAATTTTTCCGTTTTACATAACACGCGTGTTAAACATCGCTCTTCACTTACCGGCGCTCACGCATTTGTTCTCGTTCAGGACGTAATTGTCGGCGCACGTGCACGTGTTAGAGACACACATCACAGACTTGATCAGCGGATTGTTCTTATCATCTTCAGCCTGGTAACATTCGTAATTGTTCGCGCACTCCTCGCCAATCGCTGCAAAACGATGGAAACGGTTTTATAACTCTCTTACGAACAGAAAGATAGACGGAGTAGAAGTAGGAAAAATTTGAATTCGGAATTTAGCGTATACGGACTAGATAAAGGATTGTGTTAGATGAGAAAGAAATAAGGAAATAAAGAAATAAGGAGAGAAATAATTAGAAGGAATATATAGATGTGTGTGTGTGTGTGTGTGTGTGTGTGTGTGTGTGTGTGTGTGTGTGTGTGTGTGTGTGTGAGATGTGATTAAGGAAATTTATAAACCAAGTTCCTTCATGGCATGTAAGCTGAAGTAAATGAATACATACATATAACTCTCTTACGACGTGATGCGCTTCCTTCTTCCGGCGATAGTTTAGCTATCTCTCGCCGAGTGATAGATATTTAGAATAGAATTTTTAAAAGTCCGACGCGGTGATTCTACGAGAAAAGTGTTAGTTGAAGATGATACCTTTGTTGGGGAAACACCTCGTCAGGTCGTCCTCGTAATGAAAATCTTGCTCGCATTGGCACATCTTCTCGACGCAGATCGAGTGCTCGAACGTCACCGTGCACTGCACCGATTCCGTGCATTCGTTCTGGATCTTCTTGGCGGCCGCCAAACACTTGTTGCCCTCCACGTTCAGCACCGTTTCGGCCGCGCATCCGCACGTCATGTTATCCAAGCAGATACCGCCCTGAATATGCGAGCACTCCTGGTTTTTTGTGCACGGCTCGCTGTACTCTACAAACGTGATTATACTCATTGTCAGAGAAAATCAAATAGTACTGGCAACTATAATGTGACACCCGCGATTGGTTTTGCAAAGTTGCGAAAACGAATGTACTGAGATTTATCAAAAATAATTAAAATAATAAATCTAATAAACTTAATATTTATGTTGTTGCAATCAGAAGAAATATACATCATTATAGCACTTACCGACCATATTCCAGCATGCGTTGTCTACGTAATGATAGCCAGATATACAAACGCATTTATTGTTCTCGCAAGTAGTATTCGTCAAAAACGCTGAACATTGATTTTTATCTACGCAAGAAGCCTCGATCGAGTCGACCTCTGTTTAAAGAGCATATATTATATAAGCGTTAAGATTAGGTACTTAGGTCGGTATTCATAGTCCGTCCTTATATTTAAGACCATCTTAAATACACTGAAAAAAAATGCTGTTGCTTCAATTAAACGTCTACGTCATGAGCTGCCACAAACATAAATAGTTCATTCAATTGTATTATGATTGGACCAAATATCTAGATTATTCTTTTAATAATGTAAATATTTGGTCCAATCATAATACAATTGAATGAACTATTCATGTTTGTGGCAGCCCGTGACGTAGTCGTTTAATTGAAGCAACAGCATTTTTTTTCAGTGTACAATCTTAAGATGTCATAAACCAATCGTAGAACTGTGTATTACGTCTTAAGACATTACTTAAGACGGTCTTGAAATAAGAACGGACTGTGAATACCGGCCTAAAACTACTAAAAACTATTACTGATGATACTAGAACTACTATAATAATAAATTGAAGAACGCCAAATTATATTTAAATTAGAAAAATGTCTAGGATCACTCCCGCTTTTCATTACATACAACAATTTTCATATCTCTCTCTGCTTACTTTCGACGCAATGTAGCTTGTCGCTTGTCGGCACATAGTTTTTTAAGCAAACGCACTGACGAATAGTACTGTTGCAAATTCCACCCTGGAAGTTACAGTCTTGATCGTGCTTGCACGTTCGATAGACCAGTGGACCTAGAAAAGAGAATTGCATTAAGATGCAATTTATTCGAAAAATTCGGCAAATAAGATAAGAATAATTGTTATCTTATTTAGAATTATTCTAATACATTCAAGCCGTGTCTCTGATCACCTGAAATTTTAGTCTCGTGCATAGACGCATTGATGCTAGAGCAAGCTCGAACGTTCACGTCTACGTTCGGACACATGCAATATCCGTTGAAGCAAAAAGCGTCCCTCGGAAGTGCCGACATGCTCCTACAATCTGACGTGTTTGTGCACGGGATAAGTGTATCTGCAATTGAATCGGCCGTTTCAGAAAGCGCAGTGTATCGCAAACGCGACTTTTTAAGAGCGAGAGATAAAGATTGCATTAGATATTCATTATCCTGTTTTCTATTCCAGAAAAATAATCATAAACTACGTAATAAGATGCATAATAAAAATACATAATAATGGAAATACATCGTGGCTCTCTTTGGCCTCTGTGTATTTCTAATTTTGCTCTTATAACTTTTAAAACAGATAAATTTTTCCGATTTTTCCATTAAAACGCGCAAACGTGTTCTTGATTGGCAACGACCGACTCAATCAAAGATGTATGTAAAATTTGCCTGAAATGTGCGAACCAATTTGCAGATTTGCAGAAAGTAGAAAAGAAGGTAGACTTCCGGCAAAGATAGAATAACACTGTCTTGATATAGCAAAAAAAATATTTATGTCTGAGTAACCTCTGACTGTTATTACATGGTCAAGGTTGAGATACGTACGTGTTATAAGTAATAATCAATCGTACACGTATAATCACGGTATGCGTGATGATAAAATTTCATGATAAAATTTCTCTTGATATAAATTCACTAAAATGTTGGAAAGTAAGCATTGTGTACATATATGTGTCTTGGAAGAGATGGATGACTTATCTGGATAACGTTTCACTTACTAGGCAGATGCTTTGTTAGATGTTAAAGATGATTAGCAAATATGCGAAAATTTGCACTTCGATAAGAAAATGCTATATTATGATTCAAGTGCAACGTGATTCATGTGTATTATTATCATAAACCATAACCGTTGATCAGCATATTTAGTATCATGCTTGAGTGATTCAAACGTTATGATTAAGCAATTGTAATCATTATAGGCTGCTAAGAACTGTGCGAGATATTTGGGATTCTTTGACCATTTTGGAGTTAATTTTTAGATAAAAGAGTCTATTATTAATTAGTAGTTTAATTAATAATTACTATACAATAATTAAAGTAATTAACCAAATATATCGAGACTATATTAAACATAAAATGGTAAACGGCGAATATGAGTCAGGCGCGGTAAGTGATGCGCAATACCAATAGTAAAACAAGTTTATTCTAACTTAAGAAGTACGTTTCGACTCTACTTTTGGAGCTATCCTCAGCTTACAGTCGTTGAAAAGATTATTAAGTAACTATGGACCCAGAGGAGGCGAGATCCTTGATAGAGGAATGTTGTCAAAAACACATGGCTGTAAAGCCTTTGTTCATAGTGAACATATGTTCCATTAACACTACTACAGACCTTACAGTGTTTTTGACGACATTCCTCTATCAAGGATCTCGCCTCCTCTGGATCATAGTTATTTAATAATCTTTTCAACGACTGTAAGCTAAGGATGACTCCAAGTAGAGTCGAAACGTACTTTTTAAGTTAGAATAAACTTGTTTTACTATTGGTATTGCGCATCACTTACCGCGTCTGACTCATATTCGCCGTTTACCATTTTATATCGTTTAATATCGTGAGTCTTGATATATTTGGTTAATTACTTTAATTATTGTATTACTATTATTTATATAATGTAAGCTGAGGATGGCTCCAAGTAGAACCGAAACGTACTTCTTAAGTTAGAATAAACTTTAAAGTAATTACTTACTTATAAGTGATCTTTAATATTAATTATTATTTTCCGAGTAGGTATGCCTGCGGCCTTTAACAAAAAGCCGCAGAGCATTTAATATTAATTATTAATATTAAAGGTCACTCGGGATAAATCTGAAATATTCTTGTAGATTTCAAACCGTTATCGTTGTATAACATCAATTAAATTACTTACAATTACGTAGTTTGAAATTTACTTTTACGCGAGAAAAGATATATCTAAAGATATTCTTCTCGGGCAAAAATATATTTCAAATTACATAATCGTAATTAATTTAATTTAGATTCGCGGTAGAGAGTTTGGGGACAAACGCGAGGTAAAATTCCGAGGGAATTCTTCCCGGAAGAAAAGGTCACCCGGGTATTTTGGGCACTACATCACAGTGTTTACACGGCAGGACAAACGTTATTTCATCGTTTCCTGTGATCATGCCAAGCGCACATGCTTCGTGCCGCCGAGGCGCGAAAATCTGCGGTGAAAATCCTCTACAATTACCGCGCCACAGGGCACGCGAGCTCTCCGAGATTAACGAGGCAGATCGATCGCGAGAGGGATGGCACACTCACCGATCCTGTCTCCGTTCGTAAGACCGATCGTCAGCGCGATCGCGACAAGGACCACGCACATCCTCATGTCGGCCGGTTTCTTCTCTCCTCCTTGCGAAAACAATTCGATGCAATTTGCGTTTATTTCTCTCTCACTGAATTCTAAATCTCTATCTGCGAGCTGGCAACTCGATCAGTTATGAAAATCGGTCTGCGATCGGTTTGCGATCGAGCGTTGGTACCACGCGCGCGACTGGCGAACACGAATCCGAAGAGCCCGAGTGTGTGAAGTCCTCCTTCTCGTCCCTCGTTTGCTACTCTCTCACCCCGCGACCACTCGCTCGCAAACACATTTCTGTGTTCGTCCCTCTCTGTGTGCCTGCCCTCTCCCACTACGACGACGCTAATTTTCTCCCGACTCTGGACGGATCAGAGGCACCGATGAATCCGATCGGCATTTTTCGCGCGCTATACTAGTCGCAAAAATGCATTTAAATTCCGTTATTGTACACATCTATAATTGTTGTTATGTAACACAATCGCGTTTCGTAGAATCATTATTTCGAATTTTCTTTTATTACGATACGCGAGTATCGCGTACGTATCTCATATTAATTGCTCTATTTTTGATTTCTTTGTTTAATTTCTTCTAATTGTTATATTGCTTCTCTTGTTTTTAAATTAATATTTTACTTAATATAACACTAACTATTATAATATATAAAATTATATTACTTTGTTAATATCGTGATATGTGTTTCCGGACCTTTCCTGTTATCTGTTCGCCACTGTCTACTGATTCAGTTTACACTTTATCTTTTGTTCTCATTCTAATTGGTTTGGGCTCTTATATCTTTCGGAAGTGGAGCCCCCCCGTAGGGGACGAAACCCACTGCGTCCATGTATACATTTTTCCATCTACACAACAATTGATTTGAGTTAGAAGTTGCTGGAAGGAGCTATTACGAAATCGGAAAGTGGCGGGTAATTAATGCGAAAGGCCCCTTAAACAGTTTTAAAATGTACTAAAAATGAAATAAAAAGGTATTTGCTATCTAAAGTGTCATTTTATATACCAATCAGAACTCAACAAATAGTGGCGGGCAGATAACAGGAAAGATCCTTGTTTCTCACCACTTTATCTTACTTTTGTATCTTACTTTTGTGTCTATCTTACTTTTTACATTGATTATATTATAATACATGAAATTATATATATATATATATATATATATATATATCTATCACTTAAAACTTTTATCTACTAAAATTATACCTGCTCTGTATTATCCTATTAATTATAATTCATGTAAAAGTTATTGGGGGTTACAAAATTTTTAAGAAATTCTGATATTTGACATGGATTTTACGTTTAAGGACTCAAAGAGGTAAGCTTAGCTCGGATAGCCTCGTGGCTGGGCCGAGTTTTATACCATTTATACAAATGGTAAAATATTAATGGTTTGCGTCAAATTTCTGTCTAAGGAAAGGGGTCGCGAGCATAAAAAGTTTGTGCACCATTACTTTAAAGTATTCATGAAACGTCATCGTTTCCTAGCAACGTCTCCGTGTATTTTATTGTTGATACCCTTGCCTAGCGCATTTTCTACAAAATTTCTTTCTTTACAGAAGCAAACGGTTTAGCTTTAGACGTGTGCACAAACACTTTATAATATCACATATAATACATTGTAAGACGACTTGACTGGCCATAGATGATATTTTATTACTTATAATATTTATTACTTTATAATATCTTTACTCATACTTCGCAAAAAGTTCGCTCCCCATTTTTATTCATATGAGCCGTTTTTTATTCGCACTACATTATTTTGCTGTTTCTTATAATTGCAGTTTAACTTCGTTCCACGTGTTTTCGTTTCTTTTATATTCGCTTACTACATCGCTTATTTCATTCTACGCGTTTATTAATTCGTTTATTTCATCGTATTTATTCCCATCTTTTTCTTTCTCCTTCAATCAATTTCAATTCTTATAACATGAAAACCAGTCGAAATTAGATTTGAACGAAACTATAAACTTCCTAAACACTTCGCGACTGCCACATTGTTAACCGAAAGTTAACAATCAACAACTACGAGCATTTATTGCATTCGCGCTGATGCTTTACTGCATATATTGTATATTATTTATAAATATTGGTGCATATTATGCGTATTATTTATAAGTATCGACAGATATTATGTGTATTGTTTATAGAGATCCACCGACGTGTTAAGTGAAATATTCGTGCAAGTATTTGCCACGCTTCCTTCATTTCCTCGTAATTTCCGATGCGCATCGCATTCTATGGGCTGCCAATGAGATAAATGCGACTTGTGGCGCGAATCGCCACTGTGAATTAGACGAGATGTGTAAAGTATGAATGTAAGTGAGTGTGTAAGGCCACGTTCCACGTAGTCACCATAATAATAATGAATCCGATGAGGTTGAATTAGCAGAATAATTGCTACCATGGCACGATCTGTTGAATGAACGCTTGGCCAATCGCTCTAACACATAATTAAACAAAGTATGTTGACCATATTATGTCATTGGTAGCGTTCCATGCTTTCTTCATTTAATCAATCGTCGGCGTCGTCCCGAATTTACGGCAACGCCAAAGAAGAAATGTCCCGTTTATCAAAATGTACACGGAAAAAAACAGTTTTGCTGAAGTATCTAAAAATTTAATCAGATATAGATCAGAAAAGAATTATGTTGAACCATCCAAAATTGCTAGGATGTCAAAACCTTTTGCAGCATTGTCATTATGCTTGAGCGTCTTATATAATTATTTTGGATGATCCAACATAATTATTTTCAGATCTGTATCTGGCTAAATTTTTAGATACTTCAGCAAAACGGTTCATCCGTACAAATCGGAATAATATGCCCGTAGCACAGTATGTTATTTATTGGATATCATTTATACAACACAAGATCAAAATATAAAGATCATGAGAAAGCTGATATTATAGAAACAGAAACTTTAATATTCCTAAATCGCCAGTAAATAATTAGCAATTAACAATTAATACATAGTAATACGACTTGACTGGCCATAGATGGTATTTAATTATCACGTATCAACCATACGGATTGTGGTCCTCTACGTGCAACAAATTTTTAATATTAATAAATGCTAAAGCATCTAT
>NJRP01000089.1:627514-638755 GCA_003063835.1 Aphaenogaster floridana | reverse complement strand
TCGCAGCATAAAATATTCCAGCAATATTGCAGTAACGTTGACGCTGCGATATCGCTGTGAGGGAATGTTATTACAACTGTTTCAATGATCTCAGCTTTCTCCTGATCTTTGCTTTGATCTTGTCGTATAAATGATACTCAATAAGTAACGCGGGAACTTTCTTGCTTTTCAGCTCCGTCGCCAGATCGCGAATTTGCAAATCGATGACACGGCGTGTTTTCTGTTTTCATTTTGCACAATACAATACCGAGAAATGACAATGTCACGCAGCGTTTCAGCGTCTTTCATAAGGTGGAATTTGTTTCGAGTATATTTGTTGCTCCCGCGATAAGCTGGAATAAATCGTCGATCGAAAATGAGAGGGGTGTTTTCGCGTTCCTCGTTTTAAATAAAAATAAATTTAAACTCCTGCCATTTTTAATGTCCGACGACGATTCGACGAGCGCATTTCGCTCGATAAATGAAAGCTCTGATTCATTCCGAACGGGATATCGCTAGATACGCCTAGAGATAAGACGTTTATCTGACCGGGGCGTATATACGTCTCGTAGCGGAAGGTGCGTCGTGAAGCTGCTATCTGGCAGTCACCTGGATATGCCTCACGTTCGCACCTAAGCACAGATTTTAATTCCGATGACGTCTCTCATCTGCATCTGCCTCATTCTCTGTTCGTTCGCCGGTTACACCTCTTCTCAGCAGGATTGTAAGTGTATCCGAATTACGCAAATTATCGCATGAGTATCTCAACATGAATCTCTCGACGCAAGTTAATAACGTTATCATCCCACGCGGCGAAATAGTTTAAGAGATTTAGCTATATAGATTCAGAGTTTTTCAAATGTCCTTCGTAAAAATGAGGATGTCTCTTAGAAGAGCGCTAACTCTTTTAGATATTTTTCGCACGTTTCAGATAAGTATTAATTTATCAAATAATCTTCGAATTTCAACTTAGAAGATTGTTCTAATCTTTTAGATATTTTTAGATGTTTCTTATACGCCTCTCTTAGACTGCATTGCTTGGAATCGATCGTTATCGAAGCATCGATTGCAGATAGCAAATCACATTAGAAATTAGATTAATTTCCAAATGATAATTCATTGTCATTTAATTTGTAATTATCTTTTTCATTAATTGATTCTCAGTTATAATTAGAGCATTTTCATTTTTAGCGGAGCGCACTGTCGCTTTCATCGGCGAAAAATGCGAGAGGGACATCGATTGCATCGAGAATGCATTCTGCCGGTGGCAAGAGAACTGTCTGTGCGATCCGTTTTACTCACCAACCCTCGATAAATCGATGTGCATCGCCAGTAAGTTCGCTAACGATTTCCTGAGCGAAAGACAATCGGGACCGCAATATTGCGCGAAAGCGAGTTGACCCGAGAAACACAGTTTTGGGCAAATCAACAAACGCGAAGAATTGCCGACAGTATTGCATACATTATTTTTTTTTATTTTTCCCCGTCTGTGTTATTTCATAACCGATTTGTTTCTTAATCGTTTATTTAATATTACGCATTAACAAATCCACGCTGCATATTTACATGTTATATTTTCCTTGCTGGTTTTTTCAAGTAAGATAAAATTATTTTCTGATAATATATAGAATAATAAAATTCCTTGTGTTTTACGCAGCTGTTGGGCTAAATTGCCTGGACAATACGCCGTGTCAAAGCATGGCAAACGGCGAATGCAAGCAGAACACGTGCGCCTGCAAAGACGACTTCTTCTTGGACAGCAATAATTCTTCAAACTGCATTAGCAGTAAGTAAGAATCTCGTTGATTCTCGTTGTATTGCGATACAGAGAAAGTTTAGAGGCATCGAAGGCGAATAACGCCTTTTCCTCGCACTCGGCAAGCGGCTGAAAAAAAAATGTTACAGGACCCGCTAAAATCGGTGATCGCTGCCAACCGAACACCGATGTGTGCCAGGAGAGTTTCAATTATGCGTTATGCATCAACGAGAACTGCCAGTGTATCACGGGATATCATTATGTAAACGAGAGCAGAAGCTGCGTGCAGAGTCGAGGTACGCATCCGCGTTTTCCTTTTTTCCATGAAGGAGAAGGAAGACAATCGATTGAAAAGAGAAAGAAAAACATCAAAAGACTGAATGAAGAAAACAGCAGGAAAGAGTTGATGGATAAACGATATACGAGCCTCTTGGAAGTTATATTAATCAACTACGGAAAGAACGGTTTTGCTGAAGTATCTAAAAATTCAGCTAGATATAGATTTGAAAATAATTATGTTAGTTCATCAAAATAATTATCAAATAATTAATAGGACGCTCGAACATGATGATAATGCTGCAAAAAAATTTTACACATTAGTAACTGGCTTGAGCATCTAGTATGATGATTTTGATGATGCAACATAATTATTTTCAGATCTGTATGTAGCTAAATTTTTAGATATTTCAGCAAAAATGTTCTTTCCGTGTAGTTTTAAATTTTTACGCGATTAGCTTGCAACCCCTGGTGAAAATTTTTCTTAGAATTCTTCATATAATTTTTCAGAATTTTTATATAAATTTCAGAATTTCTGTATAATTTTATAATTTTTTAGAAAATTTCTCAGATTTTTTATGCGAATTGAAACACTTTTCAGAAGTGCTGAGAAAGTCTACATCTTTTCTAGAATTCTTCACGTATGTGAATTCTGAAATATTCTAAGATTTTTAAGATTTCTCATTTTAAAATTTCCGAAGAAAGCTTATAAAATCTGAAAAAGTTTAAGATATTTTTTCAGAAATCTTCATTTTAAAACATGACAAATTCTTAAAAATATTACGAGATATAAGAATTTTTTTCACCATTTTAACTTCATTAAATTTTCACTTCTACCTTATGGAGTTGGTCAGTTTGGTTTCTGAGAGAATCATGTATCATATTTCAATGTTACACTTGATTGTGTTTCACAGCTCTATACTACTCCTGCACATACGACTACGAGTGCCGCGAGAGCGATAAGTTTCTGGACACCATGGAGTGTAAGAATCAACAGTGCGTGTGTAAGGAAGGAGAGCGATGTTCTAAAGGTTAATTATACTTAATTGCGCCGTCACAAACTAATTCGGTCCAACTCTTCCGAGTCGTTTGAGTTTTTGCTTATTCTTTCTTTCGCAGGCTCGCTGATGACGGTCGCCGGAACGCTCATGGCGATCTCGCTCTTATTACAACGAATCGCTCGCTAGTGAATTAATGCACGAGATTCCAGTTGTTTTGATCGATTTGACAATTTGTCGTTATTTTTACGCGCAAAATTGAGACATTCAGCGTAAGTTACGTAAATTACACTTTCGAATTTAATAATTTAGTGATTTCTTTGTATATCATTTTTATATTGTATTTCTACTTTTAATAAATGGCTCTCAATATACGTTTGAGAAACAGATGTAACAGAGTTTAGCTAAAATTCTGCGGCTGCAAGATCTCGAAATAACAAAGCATTGATGTGTGATGTAAATAGAGGAGAAGTATTTATCCGTTTTGTTTATTTGACACAATAAATCAATTCTTAATTGTTTCCCCGTTTTAAATTTTGAATACGTATATTTTTTATTTTATCTATACATTTATGTTTTTATTTTTTATTTATTTATTTACATTATTTAATTATAAATATAAAAAGAGAAAGAAGATGCAAATAACAATAAAAAAAATAAGACAAATTTTATGAATATAGTTAAGCGTGTACTTATTTGTATTATAAGAATGTTTGTTCTGATTGTAGCTGTATATACTATATATCTTTCTGCACTTCTGGACGACGAAAGATAAAAAATACAAAGAATAAACTTTATTAAATTGAATACGTTTTTGTTTTGGAGGAAGAAAGAAAGAAATAAAGTACAAAAAATGAAATAGATGCGCAAATCCGTTTAATTGCGCGTGCGCATTTAATCAGCTGATAGCTGATACACATAACACAACCCGATTTCTTCGGGTTGGAAAATCACGGAGATTTGAACGTGTGACGTGCTTGTACGAATGTTCACATAAATAACGATTTCCAGGGTATAGTATTTGAAAAAGGTAAGTTCCATTAATATTTAATTAATAATCTGCAATTTCGTAAGCAGTGTTATCTGCACGTATAAAGAAACTTATCGTGAAAAAGATAGGTTATGTTACATATAAATTGGAGTATGCACATTTTTAATGTCTTCTTATTCGATAGTTAAAAGAAATTGCATGACAGATTAGTTGTTATTTTGTATATATATATATTTATTATATATATGTATATAATATATTTCTATTATATATTTATTATATAATAGAATATGATACATAAATATGTGTGAGCCTTAAGAGCTTGATGCACATCACATTTTGTACATTAATATTCCATCAGATTTTTATTCCTGCTATTATCACAAAGTCAGATCAATTATGAATAAGCTTTAGTCTTAAGATCCGAATAAATATATATACATATATATATATTTATATAATTATTATATATATATATAATATATATAAATATATATATTATATATATATATTTATATATATTATATATATATATACAATATATATATATATATAACAATTGTACATAAATATATGTGTGTATATATATATATATATATATATACATGTACAATTGTTTCGATATGTATTTCACTTTCTTTCCAGAATCCATGTCTTGGATCGTAAACTCTGTCCGCGCTGTCGTAAGCACATGGACTCCACAGGTGACATCAGTGCGGTTTCGCTATCACGCGGACAAGATAGCGAAAGGCCCTATGATACGGCGACACGGATACGTGGATCCCATAGATATGAGGGGCCTTTTACCACGTACAAATAGTACTAACCGACTTCCGATGCCGATCTATCGGCCGGTGGATCGTTGGTCCGAGAAAAAAGCACTGTACGGTCAGAACGACTATATCGACATATTAGGCTCGGATAATCTGCATCCCACGAGAATTATCTACAACGTACCCTCGTGGTTGAGGGGTGTCAGCGGCAACGAATTCCAAGTCTTACTGAGAAAGAGAAAGATGTGGACAAAAGGTATATTTCCAATCGCGAGACCCACCAAGTGGAAACAATTGAACAAGAGAATACTTTATCTCTACAAGTTCTTGAACCGTAAAACTTACCATACATAAGTAAATCAAATTAAGTTTATATCTGGCCGAAATTTGATACAAACACATGTAATTAAATTTTAATTTAATTCTCAAATAGTGGTGTTGCTGTGTTTTCTTTTTAATAATTTGCGCATATTCTATCAAATTCTTACGATTTTAGATAATACAATTTACTGCATACAATATTAGTTACGATTTACTGTGCTTACAGTAATAATTATAAAAAATATAAAATAATGAATTTATTTATTGACAAATAATTATCCATCGGATATACGATTATTTCACAACATTGAAGAACGCAAATACTTTTCTCGCTGAAACGCGGATTTTCATTTCGTAAAAAGATAAAAGGGATACGTTACGGTCACGTACCGTATATGTACATAGTCACAGTTGGTATGTTAACGGCTCAACATATATTACAAAACGACCGCGAAACGGAAACGCGTCTGGAGTAGTCTTCCTGATTAACTATTGTCAGTAAATTGAGTATTGTCCATTCTCTTAGAAAGTAGTCACAATTAACCAATATTATCACGATCGCAACATTTGACAATAGCTGATTAAGAAAACTTCGAATATACTTATTGCGCGTTTTGTGGCATCTTGACAACGGCGTTGAAAATTCGTATCCAGCACATATCTTTTTTGTAAGTTACATATTATAAATTCCTTGCTAGAAGTTCGTCTCCTGGTAATTAATTACACGACATATTCACATTGTGCTGTTGCAGATACTTTACATTTTAAAAAATGTAATACTATCTTAAAAGCCCTATAGAGGCACACTTTTATACAGAAACTAGTACACATATCTGATCATCTGAAAGTATTTCTTCTTTTTAAGTTTCGCGTTTAAGTGTGTACATAAATTAATGGCAGTTACTTAAACTCGCAAAAAGACTCTTGCTTGGAGGAACAGTTATTATCGAACTATCTAACAATGTAAGAAAAAAATGAAAATAAAGAGAGAACGTTGGTTCATAAATGATTCTGCAAGAAAGACAACAGGGTCGTTTCGTAATGTTTGCTGGCATCTAGGCTTCTTAGACTATGCCTTTCGTTAGGATAAACTTGCAACTGATACGGTTTGCCAATCTTCACAAGGGCATTAATCAACTGGCTAGTGTGGTAGAAATGTACATTCTCGTCTATAAGACCGTGAATAATCAACAAGCGATTCTCTTCGTCGGGAAATTTGTTTACATATGTCAGGATCGATCCAGCCATATAACCATGAGGATTGTTCTGTGGTAGATCCATATAACGCTCGGTGTATCCAGTGTCGTAAAAGTTCCACGAAGTAACTGGAGCACCAGCAATGGCCAGCTGCGAATTGCGACGAGAACATTTTTAAAGGAACTTTAAGTTTTGAGAAAACGTAATATGTGATAAGCATTAATTCGTGCGCACCTTGAATACGTCGGGATACTGTATCAAACCCATTAGACTTAAGTATCCGCCGTAAGACCAGCCGTGAAGAGCTACTCGATTTAGATCTATGTATCCGGTAGTCTCCGTCAGCCATCTCAATACTTCGACTTGATCGTTCAGTTCTACCGTTCCCATCCTACGTCGCAAGTGGCTCTCGAATACTAAACCTCTATGCTGTGATCCGCGAGAATCTATTAAAACTACGCAATAACCTTGAGCAGCTAACATGTGCATTCGTAAATGTCTTAAACCCTGCAG
Organism: Aphaenogaster floridana; assembly: GCA_003063835.1. NCBI lineage: Eukaryota > Metazoa > Arthropoda > Insecta > Hymenoptera > Formicidae > Aphaenogaster > Aphaenogaster floridana. The sequence continues at coordinate 631,951 of NJRP01000089.1, read as the reverse complement.
AGAATTAAATAATTTTTTTACTTCATGTGACACATGCGTCCGTATGTTTTTGAAGGAGTATACATACTTTAAATGTGTTTGATACAAGTTGTACTTCGGGTCCTCCGTAAACATTCAATATCGTGGGATATTTGACTCCGGGTTGAAAATTATGAGGCTTAAATATCATTGAGTAGATTGTATCCCCTGACTTGATTTTATGCGTGAATACCTCCGGCGCGAACAGTTCGGATTCGGGCGCCGATGGTTCTAGGAGATAGCCTACGGGTGTGAGCGATATGCTTTCCACCGTCCAGTCGGTTTGCGATATTTTAAATACCTGCAAAGTAGACGAAACAAGTTATTAATCGTGTAAAATTAAATATCATTAAATGTATCCTACGAGGAACGTACTTGACAGGTGGGCAGCGTTTTAATGGAACTATAAACAGTGACCAACATTGTGCACTCTTTGTTAAAATATATGCTGTTGTAACTGTAGCCAGGTCGTGTCAACAACCGTATTTCCAACGGCCGTCGGAGCGAAACCGCGTAAACGTGTTGCTCCAACGGCCCTTCCCGTAACGCACAGAAGTAGACGATGGAATTGACCTCGTCGACCCATATTTTCTTTCCTAACACTTCCCAATCGCCCTGCGTCAGAGCTATCTTAGAAGTAATACGTGGCCGGAGAAATATACTGTCCATTCTATCCAAAGGCTCTTCCACTCCGTTACTCAAACCTAAAATATTTTAAAACATACGTCAAAAAAAGAAACGAACTGAGCAACGAAATTATTATTGAAATGAAATGATCTCATCGTAAACCTGCTATACTGGATGTTATAAGATACAAATGTCGAAACTCGGATTCCTCGCTCCCCCAGATAAATTTGACTTCGTTCGCGTCGTCAGATTTTAAGAAGTACAATAGGTCGTTCACGTTGATCCAAATCGGGCTCTGCTCGGAGTATATCACTTGCACGCTCGCTGATGTGGATGTGAAGTGGTTTTCCGTATTGTACGTGTTCGGTGGTGGCTCGCAAAAGTTATCTATCGACAACAGGACCAACTCGAGTTTCTGCTGTTTTCTATCCAGAAGTTGCACCCAGATGCTACATTTTAACAAAATAACGTTATTAACCCGGATAAAATAATACAAGGTCTCGTATATTGTTTGAGTTTCACCTCGAACTTACTATTGAGCGTCCGGAGTCCATCCGACTCTCACCATATATTCCATCCACGGAAACATGATGTGAAGGGGATACTGGAGCTCCAGTATCTCGATATCGACGATAAGCAATGACTCTGTCAGACTGAACTGCACCATTTTTAAGTTACTTCTAGCGTTTGGCATACCGGCTCTAGGAAATCTAAATTCGTCCACTTCGTCGGAATTCGACGAGGGGAAGCAATATATCTTCACGTCGCTCTCATCCACTTCTTCGTATACTATCCTGTAGATTCCGTCGAACATAGACTTCGGCTGCCACCAGTAGCCAATATACCTACAATAGGCAGAACAGATTCCTTAATTTTCGCGCTTTTAATATGCGAGTATTCAACAATAAATGGATCAACCTTGTAAATTCCTCCTGCATGACGTAGGAAGGAGTGCCAGCGGTGAGCGGATCGTCTACGAGACTTCTACCCCCTTTCCTAGCGTGAGTTAATCGAACCGAGGAACCTGTAATACTATGAGAGAGATACAAATCTCCCGAACACGTGTGAGCAATCAAAGCATTGTTCCAGGGACAGATCTGAGGACATAGTTTCGCACCGGTCGTCGACATCCTGATTTCCGATGGAAATAGAGGTCCAGGCTGATGGGAAAACATACAGATTAAAAACTTTCTTCCATTAATCCACGATAATACACGGATATTACCATAAATCCAGTATCCACGCATTGATAGAGACTGCTGGCAGCTGGAAAAACTAATTTCCCACTCTCCGCATGGATCTCGTAACTGGTTATACCCCACGTAGCAAGTCTTTTCCTTTCCCACAACAGTTGTTCCTCTTTTGACAGTCTGTTTGCGCTCGATACACTGAAATTATCGTATGACAGATCTAGTTGTTCTTGGATAACCCGACAGCGCGTTGAACGCCTTAGTGGCTACGAATACACCGTGCGTTTAGGCCGCGGCCTAAACGCACGGTGTAAACTAGGTCAGTCTATGCGATGTTTACCTCTGGAAATTCGCCTCTATGACAGGTTGCCAGTGCAGCCGGTAGCCGTTGGCGTGATCAGCGTGCGCAATGTCTACGTACAGAAGGGTGGTCTCCCAGCCGTTACTCGGCGTGCTAAGGAAATAGATTCTAGTCCTGCAAAAGGGTATCGGTGCATCGTTAATCTCGGTGCGACAGCGAGCGATCCCGAAGGTATGTCGCGCGGAACGTGCGCGCCGTTTTCCTCACCGGCCGTCCGGAAGCGAGCGGAAAGTTATGGAACCCGGCACGGATCCGGCCGACACCCCGGACAGTTTCCTCCTGAGATCGCTGACGACGGCGCGGAGCTCGGACCAGGACTTCCGCGGCACCGTGCTGTCGGGGACGGCGTGCTCCCCCGCCGACTCGTTGCTCGCGATGTCCATATTCTCCATACGTTGCCGACGGCCTTTCCGCGAAGTCATTCGTCCGCCAGCGACGAGCACCTCCGCGGCCGTCTTGGTGCGATCATGTCGACGCGGACGCGTCCCGAGAGCGGCGTACAATAGACGCGGGTGCGCGCGGGTACGGCGAGTACCACGAGTACTACGGAGACGAATGATTCCGCGACGAGGTTACAGCGGGCCGCGCACAACGGTCCACGGACGACGCACACGACGTACTGCGCGCGCGACCACGCACGCAGCGGACGCAGAGTGCAGACGTCAAGAGCGAGAAAGAGAGAGAGAGAGACAGATGTTTTATTTTTAGGTTATGCACCGTCCGCCGTCCGCCACGGCCGCGACAGAGGCTCACTTTCACCTTCTCCCCGACCTCGCTCGGCTTCTCGGCGGTCTCTCCCTCCTCTCACCGTTGTGCGACATTAATTTCCCGAAATCGCGTACTCACACCACCACGACCACCGCCGCTACCACCACCAATTCGCCACCAGCCACCACCGTCGCTGCCGTTGCCGCCGCCGCTGCGCCGCAACCGCGATTCCGCCGCGACTCCACGTGCCGAGAGCTCGCCGCGAGTGCCCGAGATTCCGGCCGAGTTGACGCTGTCATCCGACCGCTCGCACGTGACAGAGACTCTTTCGTCGTCGTCCGGCGTCCCTATCCTCGTCGGCGGCTATCCGATAACCGGTGGCGCGTCCGCGATGCGGTGTAACCGGTAACCGGACCGGAGCAGGCGACGCCACGTGAAAGAGGTACGGTTACGTGCGTGTTCGCGCACACGTGTGCACCGTACCGACCGTACGTCGAGGCACGTCACGTCGCGTCGACGCGATGCACATTGCACAATGTGACTCCCATCCACTCGCAGGATTGGGAAGCAACGAGTTATTTCCAAGTAAACATTCGATAAACATCAACTAACATTACATCAATATTATAATTTCCCACTCAACAATGTAAATGTAATGTAACACATGTTGTACCCCATACAACACAGAACATTGCAGCAACATTTCGGCAATATTGTTATGTTACTACAATGTTACTGCAATTTCTGTGCTCTATGGGACGTAACAGTCACATTGTTGAGTAGGAAATTGTAATATTGATGTTAGAATTAGTTGATGTTCCTCCCATATATCCATCCGCAGAATTAGAAAGTAACGAGTTATTTCCAAATAAACACCCCGGTAAACATTAAGTAACAGTAGTATATTATAATTTCTCACTTAACAATGTAAATGTAATATAAGACATGTTGTACGTAATAGATACATTGAGTAGGAAATTGTAATACTGATATAATGCTACTATTAGTTGGGGAGGAGGGGGGGTGTTTACTGGGCACCCCAACTAACAGTAACATTACGATTACATCAATATTACAATTTCTTACTCAGCAATATAACTATTATGTATAACATTATGTCACATTTATACTGCTGAATAGGAAATTATAATATTGATGTAATGTCAGCGTTATATATATAGTTTTGTATTTACCGGTATAGTTTGTATTTATTATAAGGTCGTTATCATTACAGTTATTTTCTTTCAGTAATGAATTGATAACGCTGTTGAATTTTTTCATTAGTAACGATAACGCAGTTACATTTCTCATTTGTAATGATAACAAATATAATCATTATATTTTTATCGTTACTTTGTACATCCCTTATAGAAATGTATCACTAGTGAGTTAGTGATTAATTACTTATTTTGAGTACTTAAATTACTGATGTACAGTAATTTCTTGTGATTCAATTACTGAGATTGTAGTGATTATAAGTACTTCAATATTGAAGATTTCAGTGATTAAATACTGCTAATATTTAACATTATA
>NJRP01000089.1:549830-625519 GCA_003063835.1 Aphaenogaster floridana | reverse complement strand
TGCTGGGCGCGGATATCAAAATTGTTTAAAAATTGTTAATTGGTGGAATATTGATCTGAAATTGTATATATGTGTGGGACTCGAATAGAACTTTCGGAAACTCAAAAAAGAATAATATTCAACGCGTTTTGTTACTTTAGAGGAGAGGATGTCGTGCTAGATTCGCGAAGTTAGCACGACATTTTTTCAATTTTGATTTTTTAATATAAGGAATGCGGAACTCTTTTTAATATTTATCAGGAACTGTAGAACTATGGAAAATGCTATTAGAACTCTTAGTATTTTTTTTGAAATTCGTAGAATGTCGTGCTAATTCACAGACGCCACAAGCGAGTCGCGATTGATCACAATTACTCACAGATCCTGTGTTGAACTCAATCAGCGATGTAGACACAATCGCGGGTGTCACTCTAAAAAAAGATCTTCAAAACTGTAAAAAAGTAACGACTCTTTACTTTTTGAATAATGATAATAGTAACGAGTTATTTTTTTCAATGGGTAACGACTAACGGTAACGAATTATTTTTTTCAATAGGTAACGAACTACTTTTCAAAAATAACTTTTTCAACCCTATTTACCCATCACGCGGAATGATGAATTCTCGCCCCCGTAATATGAAAAGACTTACGCTTGAATTTAATTATGCCAGACTATGTTGAACACGTTTATTTTCTTGGTTTCTGACATTCGTGCGAATTGGCGACCAAAAGTTGTATATACTCCGGTTAATTACTAAATTATATATAATCTGTACATTAGTTTGTAGTTAGGTTTCTCTCAGAGATCGATGGATAATCTGTATCGATTTGGGGTCACTTAATTATGTACGACGCGTATTGGATTACGGCTCGATTGTGTGTCGGGATAATGGTATCATTGAAGCAATAAATATTTTTTATAATAATATAAACATAAAGCGTTTACGTAAAATCTTGAAATGTTATTGTATTTGTTATTGCGTTGTTGTATTTTGTTATGTTATATTTTGATTTGGCAAACATTGCGCGTTAAAAGCTTCGAATTATGAAAAGGAAAATAACGTCTTGTCAAGGATATTTTTTAAAATCGAAATTTAACGAATTCCATTTTTCCGGGATACATTAAAACTTTACGCATTTGAGATCATTTTACATGATTTTAGAAAAAAACGATAGCATTTATTTTGATTAAATTTGAAGTCTGAGAGCCTCGTGAAATGTTTAATAAAATTTAAGAACGGTGGCACTTTTTCTCTAATTTAATGGAAGTTTGTGGCGGTTGATGGAACGGCATGAATTCGCAATGCGCGTTGAAGGCTTCGCTGAACTTTCGGTTATGAAAATGAAAATAACATCTCGTTGGGGATATTTTTTTAAATAGAAATTTAACGAATTCCATTTTCTCGGAAAATGTTGTTTGACTTTTAAAGACGCAGTTATCTTAATTGAATTAAAATTCCAAGAAGTTCATGGTATTTGATAAAATTTAGAATAATGACATTTTTTCTAATTTAATGGAACGTGGTAGTTTATAGAACCGCGTGAATTTGTAACGTACGTTTGAAGGAAAAAAAGTTCCTGAGGAGAGCAAACATATGCTCGCAGTCACGTTCCCGTTCTTCTTACATATTTTAATAGCTCTTCTCCGTCGCGACGTCTGTTTTTGTCCTTGTGCATTCCTGAATAATTTTCCTCGCTGTCGTTGTCGTCGTCGTCGTCAGCAGACTCTCTTGCAATTATGTAAAAAATCCAGTTGGTAATGCCATGTTGATTTTACGTGTCTCAAAATGAGATTTTTTTTTCTCTCGAGCGAGAGAAAATGCGATCGAGCCTCCGCACGAAACGGACACTTTCGCGATCGCAGTTTATCCCCGATAATATTTACGAGAGAAAATTCTCGTGGCGTTACGTTTTTTCATAAATCTATGCCAGGTATTCGGGTCGCTATTTATGGGCCGTACTTCGATTCGAATACGTCAATAAATACCGGCGAGTCGAGCGATAAACGATGGTCGAAATGCTCGAAATGTACGTGCTCGCGGATGCTTTTTTTCCTTCGTTTTGAAATTAATTATTATTAGGCATCTAAAAGTCACGATAACATAGTTCAATTAACTTTGTAGAATCCCCCATAAAAGGATCAATTATTTCCCATAATTTTTTCTTATAAATACCATTTCTCATCTCCATTCTCCACAGATACTTTGTTACCTCACGATTTTGATGTCAAAGTTGTAAGAAAGCTATTTTAATATACTTTACTATACTATAGCTATCAATATGACATATTGGAAATAATATAATTATAATCCGTTCAGATAAAATATATTGTTATATATATATAAAATATACATCTCAAATATACTATTAGAATTTCCAGTTCTTAAAAGGTTATTTTAAAGACTAAGTTTAAGATTAATGAAATTTTCATGATTAAATATTAGGTCTAATATTGCGCAAAAGCTGATAATTAAGCTATTGAGGATCACGAACAATCTATGAAATATTTTTCATACATTTATTCAAATTTAAGGATTTTTCGGCCGCTAAATACATAAAAGGATTTTCTCGTTTGTATTACATAATGTGTACAAACCATGATGTATCTCACGAGCTATATATACTTGCAGAGTTGGAAAAGTTACTTTTGAAAAGTAACTCGTTATCTATTTTACTCGTTACTTATTGAAAAAGTAACTCGTTACCAAGAGATAAAGAGTCATTACAATTTCTGTTACTTTTTCACCAAGTTTCGAGGATCGTTTTTTTAGAATGACACCCTCTACATTGCTAATTGACTAATTCAACACAGGACCTATGTATGATTGGTCAATCACAACGCTCCCTTCTTTTAGAACTCGCTTGTGCCTGTTCCATATATACGTATTGTACGTGTGCAAAGTAATAATAGAAGTAACAATTATATTCGTTAGTATTAAAAAATGTAACTGCGTTATTAATGAAAAAATATAACTGGAAAAAATGTAATATTACTAAAAATGTTACTGAAAAAAAGTAACTGTAATAGTAACAACGTTACAAATAATGCGTTACTTCCCAACCTTGTATATACTTGTTATATCTGCGTTGAATCTTATACGTCTCAATATTTAACTCTGAAATTATTTATTACTTGAAATAAAAAAATATATTTTTCTGTATTCTTCTTTAAAAATTCAATTAAAAAGGGATAAGAAAAATTCAAGTTGCTCTCCTACATGTTTTAAGAAAAGTAATGCGCTCGTTTGTATTATTTCTATTCTACGTATCGATAATTTCGACGATAAAGAAATATTAGAAAAACGAGTAAAATAAATGTTAGAAAAGAACATGAGCGCGTGTACAGAATGGTTAGGCAAGTATCAGCTATGCGGCAGCTTTATCGCAAACGTGCAAGTTACACGTGTATGCTGCGAACACGTGCGAGTTAAGGATGTAGCTTCTCGACAGAAGAGGCACGATTAACAAACGAGGAATGCGTTATTTCTCTGACGAGACACATATTTGGTGTATTTTGTCAGCGTCGTACACATTTCGGTTTGCATATACCAATCTATTGAAATTCGTTCCCCCTACGTCGTCGCAAGCGTAACGTTATAATCCAAACAGCTCGTTTCGAGTAAGCAGAAGATCATATTTCTTCCCTTCATCACTTTACGTCACAGAACACGTGCACGGCGGTGCAATGAACAAATTGTTTAGTTTTTCTAGCGTAGAGACGCCTTACAGCCGATTGAACGCAAATATTTGATCGAGTGATGATTACATAACTAAAAATATATAACGTTCTGCTTTTGGAACAATATTAGAGACTGAGTTAGAAATTCGATAATGTCAATACATCAACCTTTTTAATGTTCCCGGATATCTTCAATAAATTACCTCTTCGTTTTCGCGCTTTGCTTTATTCATATCTTCTTTACAGAAATGTTCGGTGGTCCGGGATTATCGAGATGTGGCTGCAAAGCCGCGAGATCCAAGCTGTTTACGCTCGAAAGTTTTAAGAAAAATTGGGAGGTGAGCCACGTTAACGCGACTTGATTGATCGTTAATTTGAGAAAACATTGAATATTTAATTAAATAGATTAATAAAAGGAAACTTTAAAAATCTGATTTTTTTCTCCTTTTTTCCAATACGCCATCTGCATCAACGCATATTAAGAAAACATTTACAGCATATTAAATGTTAGGAATATACAGATAAATAATTACGTTTGACATTAAAAAAAGCGAAGTTGTATATTCACAAGCTCATACGCCTTTTCTTCATTTTTATTTCCCGAAAATTTGATTTCATGTAAATTAAAATATCAACACATATCAACACCAGTTACATCGGTACCGTCAAACCTTTTAACATATGAATCTCATGTTAATGTCTCATTCTGTTATTAATTCCGTATTGTTAATCGCATGCATTTGCGCCACGAAAATTAATGAAGTATTCACTTACCTTTAGCTTCTTTCTTCATTGAGAGATAGGAATAACTGGATTTATCAGGATTTACTGTCGGCGGAATTTAATCGCAAATACGTAATGTATATTGTCCGCTCGCAAAACTGTTTTCCCTCTATTAAACTTTTATTTCGAAGGCTTTACTGCTCCGCGCATAGCCGGATCGAATGTCTCGTGGATGGCCTACACGTAGGCAGTTTCCCGACAGCCTGCACTATCAACCCCCTTCTCGCGCCCCAGCCACCCTCGGCAACCGCTCGTCCGAGATGGTCTGCACGAGACCCATATATTTCCTGAGATACGTTCCGGCGGTGCGAAGCATCGTCCAGAATTCTCACGGGAGAGGCCGAATCCCCTTTTCCCGTGTTCCTTAAGTATTAACGTGGAGAATTTCGTAGGCGGTCTGGTGGTAAAATTTTCACGAATTAATTCGATATATAACTAACTCTCCCATTTCCGTTTCTACACAATGGCTGAGTAAATATCGTTTTGGATCTATCTCGATCGAAAATAAAGCTTTCTTTATAAAAAAGATACAGATACAATACGAAATGATATTTTATTTGATAATCGTGTCAGACGGTGAGTCCATAAGTTGTACTATGTGGGAAGATATGGAATAGAAGAGAGTACTCCTTCGATCGAGCTATCAAATACTTAACATCCGCGTTTCGTATCTCGCGGAGAACCTACTTCACCTCTTTCCTACATCACTCTTTCTACACTTCGTTTTTCAATGTGCGTTTGACAGACAGAGTACTGTTATTCTTTCGAGAAAGGCGTTTATATAATCCGATAAGGTCAACGAATTCGAACCGAGAAAAATGTCGAGGGCCAACTGATTTACATGCCGAGGGAAAATGAAAAATATAACAGTCAGATCTCCGAGCTATCGCGCGATTCCGGTTGTACACCCGTTTTATTTCCCCATCTACGAAAGAGAGGTCGAGGAGTGCTCGATGCCCGCGCGGTTTGGTATCACTGGCGTGGCCTAGCCAGGGAGTCGGGTGCTTCGTGGAGTAGTTGGCATGCAGAGCCGGTCCGCGGCATACTTTCCTCCTTTTTTCACCCGCTTCAACTTTTTCCTACCCGCCTTACCCTCTTTCCCCACCACCATCACCGCCGCCGCCGCCGCAGTCGCCGTCACCTCCTCCTCCTCCTCCTCCTCCTCCTTTTCCTCGCTCAAGCACCCTGTCCGAGTTCGCTACATAATGCAGCCGGCTATATTGAATATTTCGCCGTAGTAAAATGATAAAGAAATCCTCGGCAAGCTTCTCGGACTTATGTGGATATAGAGCCGTCGCCCTCGTCGCTCTCAGAAACGAGGAGGAGCATGCTCTCGCGAGCATCAACAAGTAACCGCCGTGACGTTGTTCATTAATTTCGGGAAAACCTGGGAAGAGAATTCTAATAGTTTTAAGACCGAGCAGATCGACGAGATTTTGCTCCAATCGATCTTGTCTTCTTACATCGTGTATCACCGAATATTTTTTTGAAAATGACCAAATCAATTTTCGCATTTTAAATCCGAGATAGGTAATTTAACTTAAAAATTTTTAACTGTTTATCGCGCGAAACATTAAAAAAAAGATACTAAAAGAGATGATGAAGAAATTAATTTTTTATTCAAATACAGAAATTATTTTCTCTGTTATTAACGCGATACGCGCGTCTCACTTTTTATACAAAAAGTATTCTCTTTATACAGAGACTGCCCTCGTTGTTATTGTTTGCCACAATATTTGCAGCCGTGTTGATAAATTTCATCCATAAATGTATAGATAATACTCTCTGCATAGATAATGTTTCTCATGCCTTCTAAGACCTAACGCGAGTGGAATAATAGCGAAGGGAATTCCCCCTGGAAGCCTTTACGATCGCGGCTACAGGGCCTTTCACATAGCACAGTTGTCTAACAATAAGTTTTCCTCGTGATTATTGTCAATGTTTAATATTATTTTATCAGCATAATATCTATTATTTTTAACGTTCTGGGTATCGTATATAAACTGATTATTTCTATAAACAAATAAAATATAATGTATATTATATGTATGATTGAAAACACTAAATTTTCTGAACTCTCACTAAATTTTTTATATGAAATTTTTCTACCATTATTAACATTTGCCGATTATTGCCGTTATTGAAATAATTTTAAATATAAAGTAAAGCGTAAATAAAAATGTAACATTCATAGTATAACATTCTAATTATGTACAAGACTACTTAGGACGTGTCTCATTATTTTAATGACCCAACCACTTGCCAGGCGACAATGTCAGTCCGCCCAAAGAGAATATATTACGCGGAAAGCTTAAAAGGATCTGGACGATGCTGTAGAGAAGACATTTTCTTCAGCACGACATTTAAGGCATCCTTGCTCCCAGCAGTATCTAGCCTATAGACGAACTATGAAGCCATTTCAAAATTGAAGGGATGAATATACCGGGGCAGATATAGGACACTCGTGCAGCAAAAATCATGGGTAGAAATTTATTCCATCTTCCCTGTACGCTGTATTTTTCAATTTATAACGTAATCGTTTCTTTGTGGAAAATCGCGAGGCGGGAGTAACGCGAACAATTGAACGTGGGACTCCTCGATTTTCTTTTTTAAGAACACAGACAGGAGAGGGAGCGGCACACAAAAAGGTTACGGCATTTCCGGAACAGCTTTTGGTACAGAACGAGGTAGGGGATGCACTTCAGTTGACGCGGGCGTACGTAACGCGTGCCCCTGGGGGGCCGCAATATCGATCTCCCCTCTTCCCCTCGCATCTCCCTCGCGTATTACCTCCTCCACGTCTGTTCGTTCTGTAGCATATCAACAGCGGACAGCTCGAATTGTACAAACCTAATGGAATATATGCCTTCCGAGAAGCCTGTCGTCCTTCCCTGTGTGAATTTATTCGGCTGGAGCTGGAGATCCGCTTTCGTCGACGATGAAATATTGAAGAAGACAAAAATCAAAAGAGGAAAGTTTTTGGGCGGGCGTAGGTTTCATCATTCATTTTTAATCATCTCCATTCTCGTTCTCGATAAATAAACGGGATAGCGGCAATAAGAGGGAGGATTAGTGATAGAGGTACTTCGGTTGGACGCATCTGATTCTGTGTTTTTCGAGTTTTCCATTCAGTTCATTTCATTAAACTTTCAATACGCATAAATATCGCAGTCTTTCTCGGTTAAGAAATAATTCTCAAACTGAAAAATTTGACGTATCTCTGGAATGATGCCTTATTGTACTTGACATTCAAACGATGCCTTATTATAATTGTACTTGGTGTTTCTAATGCATATGAAGGATCTTGGAAACGCATAAAGGGGTTTACACGACGGTTTGCGTATGTTGATTAAAATATATGTATATGTATATATATGTACATAATAGCGGTAATATCATTAATAATAAAGTTAATATGGTATAATGATATCAAGTGATCCCGCGAAGGGAACAATTGTCGATTCGTTGCTACCGTGATACCTTCCGAGGATGGTTTACAGACGCTGTTTAGATACTCTTGCACTTCGCCGTTCTCCTCTTCCGTCGCGTGAAACGCTGTAGAATGCTGTTCCTGGGAAGGGGGTAGATAGGTGTCTTTTTTGTGACTTACATCCTTCCCCCGCGACGTACGCTGTTACGATTTTGAAAAAAGTCCTTGATCATCCAGCCAGCTAGAACTTCGCCTAAACTTGCAAAAGTATCGATCTCTCTCGCAATATCATTCTTAGAGAGTATTAGATTATCACTTAGAGCCCAAGACCTCGCAGGGTTCGATATGTCGTGATCTGTGCAGTTAGCACACCGACTATCCGATCGAAATTCACCGTGAAAACTTTTCAAGTTCCGCTCTTGGTCGATTTACATTATATATTTTGTATATTTTTAGTTTGATTGTGTTTCTGTCGACTAACACGCTCGTCCCGATAGTCGATGTGCTAATGGAAACAACCACGCGCACAAGCAAAGAGACTACTACACTATTACATTCTATCATTACAATTACTTCACTTTCCATCGTTTTAAAGTTAACGACTTTGGAATTTCCCTTTTTACGGGCGTTGTTTGCGACAATACTGTTCGCGTTCACAAGGTCTTGCGAATTAAATTAGTAATATCTAATCTAAAATATATTCGAGAGCTATTTATAGATCGTATATGTATGCACAATTTGTACTTGAAGTAAACATACAAAAAGCATTCGTCTATTCACTAGCTCCCCTAGCGCTTATGAACATAATGCACACGAAGAAGTGCGCAAGAAGTACCACAAAATAATATCCAGACTTAGAGATATAATATACGATACGATTGAATAATATGTCGAATAGTTTCTATCCGTTCGTTTGCACCGCGTTCTTTTTCGCGGTGCGTTCGTAAATACGATAAAAAAATGACAATTCCTGTAATAGGCGTCGTGATTGACGAGGATAAGATCACCATGAAAAGACAAACTATGAATATTCATTGATTTCTCGCGTTCTATCACAGGCATGAATACTCCGACGCGTCTTTAATATATATAATTTTATATAATATATATAAGTATACTTAAATATATATGTGTATGTTGTATGTATTTTTAAAATTAATAATTAGATTGAAGGATAAACGCGTCGGATAAGAACATCGAACCTCGTTGTATGATTTATCAAATAGATACTCAGGTAAAGGAAAAATCCATGCAATTTTCGATATCAAAAATCAAATATCGATGAATTTTGAAGTCTACATTAGATTGTAAATATCTGCCAACAGTGAAAACATTTAATATATTACGTTTCTCTATTCATACGGATTCTAATTCGTATCACATAGTTTTTTGTTCTATTCCTGGTAAGAATTCGTCAGAAATGTTGCTTCTTCTCAACTTAAAATATTTCTAATAGTCTACTAATTATCTACTGATCTACTAATAAAAATTCCTATCGAACTCTTACTTCACGCAGAAAATTCTACTAATTCGTCTTGATATCTGTGAGCTTTCTTCTATATTAGGCCATATCATGATTAACGGGGATTAAACCCCAACCACGTATACTTCCATAATCAGTTGTAAAAAGGTTAAACCTCCTCTCATTTTGGTCTCGTTAAGTCCCCGTAATTAAGTTTCCCAGCCTCCCTATCCATTGATAGGGTGTATCTATTGATCCACTACACCTCATTGACGTTCACGTACCGTAGAAATCTATCTCCGTTGCAATCAACACGACTCTCGTTCTACTATCGCAGTTCCCCTTCATCCGATATGTATTATCAAAATTTTCGATCAATAATCTCAGGTTTCTTTACCTGATTTACTAATAGCGGGCAATGCTGATGCGATTCTCGGGTGGTTTAAGGTATCGGCCGTTGCGAAAGGCGAAGGGATCGATCGCATATCATGTCGCTTCGAGCCACGATAGCAGGTACCGCGAAAGTTACGGAATGTTAAAGTTGGGCAACGTTGCAAACGGGAAAATGAAAATTACACGCGATAAGATACGCTGAGTGCTCCCCGCGAGGATAATTTCAGACCGGACAAGTCGTTCGATCAATTATTAATGAGAATTGCGTCAGAGGCGGCCCGAAGCCGCCGTTATGAATAACCATCTGTAAACCATGACGAATGAATTCGACGCGAGCTTCCGTGACTCGTCGAAAGCGCGATAACGCGACGACCGACGCGAATAATTGCGCGATGCAATTTGCGTCCCATCGATTTTTGGTCGAGCTGGGGAGAGGGGGCGAGGCGCTGTGGTGTGACGGGGAAAAAATTATGCCAAAGAAAAGGAGAAAGAGAACGTAACGATCTGCTCCCTCGACGTTCGCACTCACCTCTCTGACGTTTCCCCGCTGCTTGCCGGCGCACCCGCATTAGTGTACCTCTACTCTCCGTAATTAGTAGCCATGTCAGATCTACGCATTAAGTCTACTTGTATCACTCGTCGGGAGAGCCAAGTGTAATTAAGATACCAAGATACATGCTATCCTCCGATTTACCGGATTCCCGCGTGGAACGAAGGGCGCAGGAGGCTCTACGGCGGAAAGGGGGGCGGGGGGGGGTGTAATACGTGACGGTGTACCGATACGTACGGGGTAAATTAGCTACTACAGCAAGAGATACTGGTATTTATATCTATGTACATACGCGCGCGACACACGTGGCGGCGAACCTATCGACCCGCGGTATCGCGTGTCTCGTGCGAAGTCGCACTTCGAACTTTCGTTAAGACCCGACGCACTTCCGGAATAAGAATTGAGAGGTCGGGGTCTTGTCTCGGGGACGAGCTTCCGTCTCGGAGGATTTTCACCGTGGGGAATCCGTCGGGAGTAGACGCCCTTACACGGGTATAGACGCAACGTACGAACAAACGGACATCTACATAAACAAGTGGTCAATAGGCACGGTCTCAAAGATACGGTGGGACACTGTAGAAATTACTTATATCCAGGCGCTATGTGGTGAAATATATTTGAAAAATCTAGGAAGGAATTCACGATTACATATAGCCACTGTCTACTTATCTACGAAGAGTACTACTCCGGATTCGCGGAATAAACGCTGGTATCGAATTGCAACGCACGCTGACTTGCGCTTTTTGTCTTGAAATTCGTATCGGTGAGCATCAGACTACGTCGGAACATGCGTGCTTTACAGCAAAAAGCGGACGTTCCGAAAATTTTCTTTGATTTATACAACTTGAAAAGTAAATCCTAAACAACCTACGCTCATATGATATTTCGTGTTCGATCTCAGATTAATCACCTGAAATATTGACGTACAATTAAAGATAACGCTGTACTTGTATTTTCTTCACATGGCTGTGTTACATGATCCAAGAAAGCTTTAAGTTAATTTTTTATTTTATTAATTTTAAACCATCAAGTGTGAAACATTTTAAATCAGAAGCCAAAGCATTTGGTTTCTAATATTATTAGTTACGATCGATAAGCACAATAAACTTCAACTTGATTGCTTATTGCCGAGTTTGCAAACTTGTTAATTATTCATTACTTAACTATCGCAGAAGTCGTTTGCGTCACTCTTCATTTCATTAAGGAAAGCTTCAAGTGGCTAACAAATTGCACTAAATCTAGATCTTTCCCAAGACTATCTGAGAAATTATTCCAGGTGGCACGCACTCGCGTGTATTTCGCGATCCGGTTCCGATCAATTATACATTTGATCAATTGTAGGACAATCACTTGTAGATGTGGATAACGGTGAGAGGGGAGAAACAAAGTTTTAATAAGCGATTAGCATGGAATAAGAGTATTTTTAATGATTTCAACAACAACAGGTACAGTAACCAGTGTTTACCTGCAGTAAATACGTTGGTAATTATTCTCTTTCTCACAATTCTGTCTTTCTCTTTCTCTCTTGCACGGTGTTTGCCTCCTATTATTATCCTACTGCCGCTTAAATCTAGGTCTCATTACCGTCTTTTGCGCTTACCCATCTATATATACGGATAACCAAATTATTTACGTGATTACTACTAGATCTTTACTAGTCGGCTGTCTAGCTAGCTAATTCTATTCTAGTTGTGTACGTGTGTGTGGATGTGTACGTGTTACTGGAATCTGGGTTTCTTTTTCTACTGGCAATGATCTTATCATTTTTCTTAGTCGTTTTGTCGGCGTTTATCAGCTCGGTGAAGATACGTTATTTAAGAGACGCGAGACGCATCTCGAACGATTAAAAGCATTCGGAATAAGACGAGTGTAGTTAGTACCATGTGGATCAATACTCCGTGCTCCGTTACTTTTTGCATCAATCGCATTTTTACGAACACGCGGCGAAATGCGCGAAAGAGAAAATAATGAAATCATTGTCAGCGGAGCAGAATGGGCGAAAGAGTGGGCGCTACATCGAAGCTTCTCCGAAAGAAATACGGGAAATACAGAAATATCAATATCAACTTTGTCTCCCCGCACGATTGACTTACACTACGGAATAGACTCGTGTCTCCCAGAAACGAATTAATAAATAATTAAATAGCTAACTACTAATACGTGTGTGCGATCGTCGCGATCGTTCGATACCGCGGTTCTTCAACGCCTTTGTCTTCGCTTCTTCGTTTCGGCGATCTTTCCGAATCGATATTGAAGCGATATCGGACGTGCGACGACGATCGTCGAACAATAATAATGATAATAATAATCAGTGGCATATAATATATGGAAGAATATGCTGGAGGCTGTGCTTGATCGATAACAGATTACATGTCTCGCACAGAGCTAATGATACTTAGTGATGAAGTGTCGAGCTTTTCAATTGTCTCACGTAAGATATATTGCTACTAAGCTACGTATACGCTAAGCGCCGAGGCAAATCCGGTCTTCGAATAGTCTCTCGTCGGACATGAACACACAACCCCACATTCTTCTCCTTTTTTTTCCCTCCTCCGAAGAGAGAAAGAGAACGCCGAAAGAATGGGCGGTTTCCCATGGAAATAGAATAATCGACGTCCACGTCGCGTCTCCCGCGACGTATGACAAAGATTTTTCGAAGAGCGGATCTCGCCCCGGTCATCATCTGTCATCACGCTGTCACGGTACGACACGTATGTGAAGGTCGATCGACCCGACTCAATGTTTTCGTTCCACTTTCGTAATGCGCGTATATATTGCTGACTGTCGGTCTCTTAAGGACACCATTTCTAAAGCGTGTCGTAATATAGTCGTTCGATATCTTGACGAACTAAACAGAAGAGAAGAAAATTGACGTAGCGAACAGCAGCAGGTCGAAAGCCGATCACAAGATTCGGTGCCGGCTACTATTTATCACGTTTCGTAATGCCTTATGAAATTAACGAACTCACTAAGTGCTGTCTTTCTCTCTCTCTCTCTCTCTCTCGCTCTCTTTCTCTCCCTCTCTCTCACTGATTCACTCATCCCCAATAAATATCGTTTAATATCTCAAGAGGAAAATATTTACATCGTCTCGTACAGAAAAGAGTATTTACAGTGTGAATTATATAAAAGAATAATGCTTCTCTATCATGCTCATTACGTACGAAAATTTCAACATGTGGAAGTTATAAGGCGGTGCGATAGAATCAACGTAAAGTCGTTCCTGTCGTGCGGAGAATACACAAGTATTCTTTTTCTTTGGAAGACCCCATTTTTTTTGATTTCCGAATATTGTCGTGCGACGAGTCGCACTGATACACGCCGTTCGATAAACGTCAACATTGTTGTAAAATATAATCAAACATTTCATACGTAACTGACGATGTGAGATCTACGATTTACAAGGTAGAGAAATCGCGATAGAAAAAAATCTACTTTATGAAAGCAGAAACGTCGAGGTGACCGTATTAATTTCTAAAAATTAGTCTGTAATAAAAATATAAATTTTTGAAACTTAGTCTCTGTAATAAAAATATAATGACAATTTAGATAATCATGAACTGCATTGATATCTCACGCACGGGCGCAAGTTTCAATAAATATTTGTTTATGAGTATCAGCTGCAATTGTTTATGAGTATCGACATCAATCGTATCGATTATCAACGCATCATATTTTCGTTAGTAAAGAATCTTGTGAAAGAAGTTATCAAAATCTAAAATCATTAAGACGTTATTTGTTATATCATGCACTATACAATGTTGTACAGAATGCAAGAAACTTTTCCTGTTTCATTTTTGTTAATTTCATGAAAGCTTTCACAAAATGCAATGAGATAGCAAGACAAGATAATTAATTACTCGCGAGTTACACGCGAGAAAATTCTTCTTGGAATCTTCTTTGGAATTTATCGCTTGTATTCACTTTTCGGAACTATGAATCAACCTTGGAGTTAAAGTTGCAATTTCGAGGGAATATTTGTGTTGAGAAAACTAATACTCTTGTAAAATATATCGCATTGTTTTTCAATTCAGGTTGAGATCGACGAACGAGTAATCCAGAAAACGTGGTACAAACTGTAATGAAAATTTGTGATTATTAAAACTCTCATTGCGCACGATGCTTCGTCAATTAAACGACATGCGTGAGCACTGTTTTTTTCGTTAATTAAAATGTATTTTGCTCCGAAATCTGCGATGCGCCGATCTTTCGATATCTATTGATATGCGAAACGCTAAATTGTAAATATTCAATGATACCCAATATATAAATATTCATGGACACTTGCGACCGCCAATGTATTACTTGTCACAACAGTTCATACCATTTTGATTGGCAATTATCTTCATTTGTATTATTAAGATACATGCACACTTGTAATAGAATATCAGCAGATCGCCGATTTGAATATATCGATTGATGGATCGTTTGAAAAAAAAAAATGATCCACCCCTTTGTCAGGAAACGAATAATAGTCATCTCGAAATAGTCATCTCGTGAAAAGGATATTCAAATATACGCAATATATTTCTCAAAGAATATCGGAAAATAAACGCCGAATAAAATATTACACGTTTCTAAAATATCCTTAAGTTCCTCTTATTAGTTCATTAATACATGGAGTGCTTGTTGTCACCGAGATAATTGTACGAAAGGAACGAAGCGCGCGGCACAATGTCGGCTCGTTGGCAAAGCGTCGCGTAACAAAACGATTCCGTGACACTTTCTTGTTCTGCGTGAAAAATCGCGAAACTGAAATGTCCTTTCGTGAAATCTATATCTACGTTCTAGCGCACGCTCGGCCTCTTCACCTTTACTAATCGTACAACCGTTATATACGCATAAAAGTAGATATATGTTCAGTATATATATGTATATAGATTGATTTTTTTATAATATATATCTATATACTTTATATATATATATATATATTTGTTTTTATAAATATAATTACGTGTACGTAATGTATATGTGTCAATGTTGTGTGTCTGTATGTATGTGTATATAATATATACGTATTGGAAGAACAAGACGCCGTCACGACGCGCGTGTCCGGCTTTAAAAAAGCGCTATGAAAAACGCGTGGGTCCCATTTCGAAAAAGTTACTCGAAAAGTAAAAGAGCAGTCATGATGCACGCTGTCGTGTTACACGATGCACGATCGTTTCCGATGCTCTTTCTCTCTCTCTTTTTGTCTCGCTTTATTGTCGTGTCGCGACAATACGTCTTCGTCGGTCTCGCAGCTTCCTAGCCGAAGCGTTTTCGTGTATATCTTGTCGAAGTAAAATGCAAAAAGATTCTTGATTCGCGCATCGTTCTTACCGGGTGACTGACTAGTCGCTAACGGCGAGATTTGAAGATTTCCGTCGCGTTTGATTATTTTGCGTGAACTTTAACCGCGTGCCTCGCTCAATACCACTAATCGAAAATTGATATATCAATAATAATATTGTCGCGTGCGCGTTTTTGATTTTTGAAAATTTTTTAATCGCACGTCGAGCGGAAAACACATGAACGTTACGCGATCGAGTGTAGCTGCGTATTATTCGATATACGGGGATTGAAATAAAATTATCTCATTGGAAGAGCGAATGTTTTCAAATTGAGTTACGCGTATCACCCGTGTAAAAATCGATGTATGAGTGCAACACGTTTTTCACGCGAGACTTTAAAATCGATTTCTTCAACAATCTCACTTACTAGTAAAATGTGAGTAAAATGACAGTAATGATGATGATGATGAGAATAATGATGAAGATGATTGGTGACAGTGGTGTTGGATGACAGCAATAACGACGAACCATTACAGATATTCAATGATATATATTTATTTAAATCACACATGCGATTACGTAAGGCCTCACTGCCTCTTACGACGCGGCTGTCTCGCGTCGCGATAGGACACATCAATTATGACACATCAGTATATTCAGAGACTTTCGATACAGACTTCTTTAATTCAAGATATTCATAACGCCCGACGAGAAAGTATTCGAAGTCGCGTAACTATAATCTCGTAGCGTGAAATATAATAGTGAATAAATTAAAAGTGTATAATAGTGAAGGAATAGTATATAATACAATTGTTAAATTTGTAATATTAAATTGAACCAAATTAGAGTCATTTATAATCATTCCTATAGGTCGCCACTGCTCCTATCCAATATATTGTTATAATTTAACTAAAACAATTAACTCTCTGACTGAATACGTTTTTTCGACACCTTTCCACTGAATACGTGGGTCTTTTGCGTTCGACGCTATTTTCCTCACTTTAAAGTTTTTAAAAAAATCTATAAAAATTCATAGAACATCTGTCTACATCGTAGAAGAAAAGTTAATGATTTCATAATCATTTTGATCGAAATTATTTATTAAATATTTTATTTTTAATGAATTCAGAACACTAACGAAGGAAAGACGGGAATTTCTTTAAAAATATGTAACTTTTTCTATATGGAGGAGGAAAAAATCCTTTTAAGATTTTTCACTTCAAGGCTCAATGTTCAAGAAAAAAAATAGTGCTAATTGATATCTGCAAAAACGTTGAATTATTTAAGAGGATCAAAATGGATAACTTTTTAGTAGTGAAAATCATGAATAAATCAGAATTAAAGTTAAAATTATATATATTTGAATATGTCAAACATTTTACAATATTTTATTAAAAAGTATCATGTAATAAGTGTTTTAAAAAAAGTTAATAAAGGATAATTATATTTTTATTTTAAAAAATTTTTATTTAGCGATAACTAAATAGGCAAGCGACGATTTGTCAAAATCTTTCAAGGAGATATTGTTTTGACAAAAATAAATATTTTTTATACATAATTAGCGACTATGTTACTTACACAAAATAGTGACGTCTTTTGAATACCTGGGTCATTCACGTCCGTGTAAGATTTGACTTGTTTGGCAATCGGTGGTATACTGAGCTTTCGTAATGGCTCTGCGGTTACAAGTCCTTTCTACTGCCTAATTTTTTTAGGGAGAGGAGCCAGGCAGGCAGGTTTGCCGGTTCAACAGATAAAAGTAAATGTTATTTTGGCTCGGACACCAACGACCCACGTATTCAGGCGGAGAGTTAAGTTAAATAATTTAACTAGAATAATTAAGTTAAATAATTTAATTCAAGGAATGTGTTAAAATGACTCAAATTTGGTTTACTATTTACTATCATACTAGTCAAAACTAATTCAATCACAAAAATGAGTTGATTTTATATCGTTGTTTTTAACCACATATTTTGTTAAAATAATAAATTTTGACACACACACGTGAAAATTAAAAATAACCAAATATGATTTAATCCCAAAAATTGGTTAAAATTTGATCCTTTAATATGTAACAGTGTAATGAGTAATAGTATATAATAAAGTATATAATAATGGAAAAATTAAAAGAATAACGAATATAAATAACGAATTTAGACTTGTTTGCAGAAATGCTTTTTTTCCCCGCAGGGAACATTTTCCCGATTAGACTTTGACGCGGCGAGGACATGGTATGGCACTCTGATCATTTTCCATTGAGAATCCATCGCGAGCGCGAGACAGCCGCTCTGAAATATGTTAGTATGTACAAATCGTTACACATGCACGGGCGCGTCCTCGTTGTAGCCTCGATACAGGCGTTCTCGAGTTAGTCCCGACACTGGTATTTTATAATAGTAGACTATCGCCATGGGAACGAGACGTTTCCATCGACTATCGTATGAATCACAAAATTGTGTCGGACACCCCGGCGAATCCTACATCCGAAGTGCGACAAACAGTGCAAAAAAGGAAAGGAGTTGTAAACGTACATTCCATTTTGATTGACATTTAATGCCGCTTTTTCTACTGAATCACATAAAGGCAACTACTGAGAATGCTCTAGAGCGCGAGATTTTGAAGTTGAACTGCATTTTTTCGAGCGTTTCCCCGATACGTCTCCCCCTTTTCGAAGCCACGATCGAAACGCGATCGTCTCCACGCTGAGTATCAGTCAATAATATAATGCCCAGAATCGGAATCGAGGAAGTCAGAACCGTCATATTTTGTCATATTTTAAGTCGACACGCTTCTATGTTTCGCTTTGAGATCTCCGCGTGCCTATCACAATGGGACTCTTTGGCAAGCAGTTTTTACAGTGGAACTCGTGAGAATCCCCGCGAATCAGTTTCAATCCAGTTACCCGAATCTACTCTCTGGCCTCCGCTCGGGTCCGACGACTTTCGAGACCGACTCTGCCAAGATTACTCCAAAAGTCGCAATTATGCACATAACTACGCCTACACCATCGACGATTCTCTATCGCTAGTACTACGAGCGACATTTACTATACAATACGTGATACGTCTTCTCTTCAGTGTTAACAGCGAGGAGTAAGGTACACTGGAAACGATATTGTTATTCGATAACACCAATGCTCGCTATGTAAGAGGCCCGCGTGCATCGCATCCGTCCCTACAACTTTCGAAGACACGGCACTACTCGTCTTACATCGAAGCGCTAAGTAGACATCTGATCTCTAGCTAGACATCTGACCATTACACAATACACTATAACAAAATTGCAATTCTCCATTTTAATTCTATAAAAGGTAGATATATTTTTGTAAAAGGTATTGGATATGTTCGAGGCATATGTATGTTCGTGTACGATTGTGTCAGGTAATTATGCTGATGTAAAAGTGTGCTTTCAGCAAATTGGCAACACGAAAGGTCCTCCATCTACGCGAAACTCGCGAGTGTAAAACGCCTCTGGCGACGCCTGTCGCGCTCTGACGGATGCGATGCTTTCAGTACTCCAAACACATTAGTTCCGTAATGTTCGAGCACGGTGTTTTTCAAACTATTCCCCAACTGTTCGGAAACTCTTCGCCGAAATAGATGGATCGCAATACGTTTCGGGACCGCGAAAAGCGTTAAACCGAATCCGCGCGTTGCCGCGTTATGGAAAAGAGCTTTTTTTCTCAGATTGTCTTAAATCTATAACTTTAAAAGTAGACTTTTTTTTTAAAACATGGATTCGAGACTGCTCGAAAGTAAGCTTTCGCGACTCGATTTCGATCGTAGGGAAAAACGTTTCGATTGAAAAACACCAGCTCGACGTATCTAGGTAAGATCTACAAGGGCAAATATCGAAGTGAGAAGAAACAAAAGGAAAAAAAGGAGGGGGAGAAAAAAATGAAAAAGTCTTACCTGGTTCCGCCGTGTGCACCGTCCCTCGGAACAGCCGCCTCGGTTCGCCAGCCTTGTTCTCGCGTTCTCTCTAGCAATCGACACTCAATTCTACTGCCTATAGAAATTAATATGCGTCTAAATCGCGGGCGTCCCAGGGTTTTCTCTTCCGTTTCTTTTCTTTCGTTACACATTGGAGAGCAAGATGGGCATAGAGATCGGATTAAGGCACTCGGGTTATGTCGAATCGATCGTTACAATCGAGGAATGGGTTTCGGGGGAGGGGGGGAGGGGGCTGAGGGTGATCGCACGGAGAAAGCGGTTTGGAAAGGACCGTTAAACGCGGGGTTGTGAAAGGGGAGGGTGGTGTGTATACTTTCGTTTATTTTTCCGGGTACACCACCGAAAAATCATACGAGGGGGAGGGGACCAATCGTAGGGGGGAGTAATAGTCACCTCCTCGATTCTCCGAACGCACCTTTTCGGCGAATAAGGGATCCTTCTTTTTTTTTTTTCCTTCGGGGATGAAGAAGCGAGTCGGGGTTGGTGAGGGATGAGCGTACGGGTAAAGCCAGTCGCTTTAGTTACGCTTTAATCCTCGGCTCGCTGCCTTCGGCTCGCTTTTTATTGCTTCTACTACGTCTGCCGGAAGATAGACTCACTCTACTATCACATTTAACGAGAATATTCTTAGCTCTCGTGTGTCCCCCCTCTATACGCGGGGGGGGGAAGAAGTGACAAAGAGTAGGCGCGTATCATCGCGTTGCCGACACGGGCGTGTAAAAAATTCGCTACGATCTATTTAGAGTACCCCGGTTCGGCTAATTACTCGCGTTCCCTCTCTTTCTTTCTTCGCTAGTTGCTCTACTTACGATTAACAAGATTGACGAGATCGCGTCACGTTGTACGCGTGAGATCACTCTTTTTTTCAAAGGCAAGACGATATACATACGTTACGTCCTCTGATATATATCGTGTCTGATATTGGTCACCGGGAAGACACGAGTACTCGCGTGAAGGGCACGCGACAACGGAAGGGAAACGCAGCCGCTTCGCGGAGTAGATTGGTTTCCATTTGTATTTTCGGAAAACGGTGCGGGTTCTCTCTTTGCCTTCTCGAAAACGATACTCGGGACTTGGAAGTTCTTTCTCCGTGCTGTGATGGAGCCGACAGGCTCGTATCGGCAAAAGCGCGTTTTACCGATGGGCGGATTCATCATCCTCTCGTCGGATATGAATCATTTATATCCGCTGCTCTTCTCGATTTCGCTACAAAAATTACAATTGTAGTTCCCAGCGTAAACGGCGGCCGTTCTTACCGCGTGAAAAAGAAAAAGTCTTTGCCTCACAGGCCTCATTCTTCTCACAAATGCGATAAGTTTACTGAAAATTAGACGTAAAAATAATATGTATAATATATTCAAGAAATAAAGAAATTTTTCAAGACTTTACATCGGAACGTGATGAAATAAATTGGATACTTCGTCAAATATTGCGAGGAAGAGAAAGGCGCTCATCGTTAAAGACGCTTTTTTGATCGAGCATAGGTAAGGAATCGGTGATTTTTTTTCCGGAGTGTGGGATAAGGTGTGGTTTCGTTTTCACACGACGAAAAATACGCCTACGCGCCTCCAAAAGCTAATAGAACACACATCTACTTCGATATAAAGTAGCAAAACTGTACGCGCTACGTCGTCCGGCTATGGATATGTATTATCCGTACTCGTTAAAAGAGGAAATTGGATACGCGTTTAGGGGAGAAAATGGGGGGAGAAGGAAAAAAAGAGGCGAGAAAACTAGGACGGAGGACAATATGAGCAACGCGTATAGCTGCTGGCATAAATCGAATTATTACTGTATTTTTCCACGTGCTTATATTAAATGTACAAAATTAAAAGCAATAGGATTGTGCAATCGCATTACGGTATTTTTATAACGGAAGTAGGTTTATTAATATTCACTCGCTTTCATCTAAAATTTCAATTCCGTGCTTATTATATATTCATTTATCTGCCTGATTTATTTTCCGTTAAAATTTTATTAGCGTTTTATTCTTGGATTATAGTATTTAATCCATTTTTGCAATCATATAAAAACAATCGTATATATATTAACATAAATGTTAATACGCGTGTTTTAACATTTATCA
Source organism: Aphaenogaster floridana (assembly GCA_003063835.1). Lineage (NCBI taxonomy): Eukaryota > Metazoa > Arthropoda > Insecta > Hymenoptera > Formicidae > Aphaenogaster > Aphaenogaster floridana. Next base: position 603,931 of record NJRP01000089.1, on the reverse strand, counting down.
TTTGGCTTTTATTAACCTTCCTTCTGTTATCGACATCTTGTAAAATTTAAATAAATATGAATTGGCAATGCCTCGCAGCTATATCGGTTCTCAGGAAAGGGGGCGATTCTTTTCTCTTAATCGATATCAATTTTGCAAAAGATTGAGATGATCAAGTGTTATTTTAACGCGGGGACTAATAGGAAATGGACGATGAAGGAGTGTCAATTAAATACGTCGAGATATACTCTTACTTGCCGGTTAGAGTGCGCCAGAGGTGGTCTATCTAAGATGCATGCGCTACAACAAATTCGCCGACTGTTTTAAACCACTTAAGAAGCGTCAGGGGTGATAGGGGGAACAGGAGACATTATCATCAAGATGGCTATCTAGAGAAAAAAATGCGCGCTATTCTCTGGTTGGCCGAAACGGACATGGAAAAGATTTCAAATTCCCTTTCTTCTTCGATCTCGATTCAGTATCTTTATGTGAGTCACTGGTAATCATAGTGGTTTCGTTATCATACAGAATCGACATGTGCAGAATGTTTCAAAATTACCGGACGACTTTCTCGCTAGCAGAAAGGAGCTTTAAGAATCATTTAAGCGCGATTTGAAAATTGATTCCAACGAAAAGTGGAAATGTGATATTCCTAATTTTTAGATAATTAAAGTTATTAAAAATAAATGGCTTCTAACGAACTAAACTTCACTGGAGGAGAGACATAACAGAATCATATAATTCGGTTAATCTCGCGTGAAGTTTATAATTCGAAACTTAGTTGGTTACGAAGATATACGCTGCGTTGAAAATTGAAAATTGTACGATAAAGGACGATTCGACGCCAAGGAAAAAAAAAATTTTGAGAGACATCCAGTGGTTTTGGGACATGCTGTATAGCGTTCACGTCGGTAATCCTCTTTACACACGGAGCGGCAAATAGAGCAACAAGTGATACTGAAGTTGAAAGTCGGCCGGCATTACCGAAGTAAATGTAATATTCGTCTTTACGAGATCCGCACGGGTTTTTGATTTTTCTCGTATATTCGAGACGCACAAACTCCGAGAGGCGAAGTCACGATCAAAAATCCGGGATATTCTCGACGGTAGTCCAATACCTCAGAGGTATAGCGCGGGTGATAAATTCAGCTGTGCGATTAAATGAATTTTACATCGTCACTAGGGATCGTACAAATTTACTCTTTCGGTGGTCGAACATCGACCGTATAATCGCCAGATGATCGAAACTATAAAATACAAGGGCGAAAATTTTTCGACGTAAAAAATTCTGCTGAATTTGGTAGCAAAATTTTATTCCAAAGAGAGAATTTTATAGAACATCATGTAAAGAACGTAGAGAAATTGTATAATTTATTATAAATTAATAAATAGAGTTTATAAAAAAACTAAAAAATTTGCTTACATTAAATCTATATCATTTGTTGTGGAAAGATTACTTTCGTAGCATTAATCGCGCAAAAATCTTCAATTTTTACGAAACTTTGATGAACTACTGTCTTATATCTCGAGATTTTGGATTTCCATTTCGGAAACTTTCGGGATCTTTATCTTACTTTCTCGTTCTATGAAAACGCGGAATGAGCCACGAGAGTTTGGACCAACCAGAGAGCGGCTCGAAACGAGCGCCCAGCGGGGTTAACGAGACTAATTACAATTTAATATTAATTTGCCAATTAGCGAGTTGCCACCTCCGCGGGGCGCGCGATGCCGCGTGTTCTATCGGGGCGCAAAACACAGGCGCTTGGTCGAGCGTTAGTGATAAGAAGTCAAAACAATGATTATTATTACGAATGGTAAAAAGAAGGCCAATATTGTACGATATATAATATGCTACATATATATACGTCTTTTATATATAATACATATAATATATTAATATATACTAATTAATACATTATGTATATATAATATACTATACATACATATCAATTAATATATTATGTATAGTGTACATACATAATATATACATTACTATACAAATATTAATATATAATATATTACTATATAATATATATATGTATATATGTATAAAAGACGTAACTATGTATATGTATATTAACTAAGGAGATAGTAGAAGGAACAAATAAACGTACATAATAAGTAGATAGGATAATCAAGTATATACAGCACCAACGTAATTACTTTTTGCCAACAAGTTAGGCAGGATATATGAGGTTTGTCAATAATAAATAAATAAGAGATGGACCGTAGATGTGGACAGAGAGTTTCTGGAGAGATCTATAACTATATATAGAAGGGGCAAGAGGCGGGTGGGGGTAGGGGGGTTGAGTGAGAAAATACATAAAGGAAAGATATACACAAATAGAGGTTAGCTACAAGTTTTAAACGACTACTTTATTGGCAATTTTTCTAGGCATCAACCTATACTATTTTTACGTTACGTTTTCGTTCGTGTGTTGTTCTTGGCGTGCGCCATCGAGCGTATTCTTGCGTTAATATCGTATATTTTCCTGCCTTGTATGTACGCGCGTGTGAATATATGCGTGTATATATATATATGTTTGTGGCTGTATGTGTGAGTGTATTTTTCGTTGGTACACGCGTGTTCATCGCGCGCGTGTTTTAACGCAAATATGAAAATCGTCGTTGGATGAGCCGTCGACGTTTTCCTTTTTCGTCGGAACGAGACAACGTGTCGGAAAAGTCAAAACAAGCGAAACAAACAATGTGGAAAGAGAAACGGGGATAAACAAAACAGAAACGCGAATTAAATCGGAGAATCGAACGTCGCGTTTTTATATTGGCTTCCGTATGCGTAGCTAGCGACTGAACCGATCTAAAAAAGAAGAGAAGAGAAGAGGAATAAAAAAAAAAGAAAAAACCGAGAAGCTCGGGAAAGCAAACGTCTTCTCGAATTTCGAGTCACGACCCTGGCGACAGGATGTGGGGGAAAAGGGGGCGCGGACGCGAGTCGTGTGCGAGCCCCCATCATCGATCGTTCCCCACCCCGTGGTGACTTTACATGGCGAATCACCCTCTCGCGCACCCTTCAGGTCTTTCCGCGACACGCTTCTTTTTTTTTCCCTTCTCTTCTCCTCTTTTCAGGAAGCAATCGGTGGTCAAATCGGTTACGCGCGTCGCGGCGCGTCTATTAATAGTCTTCGGTCTAACAATTATCCCCTTTATGGCACGTACGTGGCTGGCACACTGTAGGAATGTAGCAACGAATAATGAGAGAACACACGCGGGGAAAGAAAGAAAAAAAAAAGGAAAAACTTCACCGCACGGGGATCGAAGGAGGACGTTTGAGAAAACTGCGATTCGCGGACATACACACACGCGCGCGATGCGCACACTCGCGCGTGTAGTTAAGCGTGTCACAGTACAACGTAATACGAGTGTGTTTTGCATTTATGTGAGCTAATAATAATAATCATAATAGTAATGACAAGCATAATAATGATGCTGATGCGTAATAATAATTATCATCAAATAGTAATAATAATAATGATAATGGCGGTAATAATGATAATGAGTAATAGTAGTAGTAATACGATTCGAGTATCGAGTATCAGCGCTTACGCAATTAGTCGTCCTGGGAGGAGCTCTGGGTGTGTTATCATATGTATACTACGCAGTTCGATTTCGTTCCCTGTCCTCTCTCCCTCTCTCTCTCTCACGCTCTCTTTCTCTCTTGCTCTCTCTCTCTCTTTCTTCTCCCTTAGGTTCTTTTCACCTTTTCCCCGCATCATTATCGACTTTTCGTAAGAAAACCGAAACGACAGCTTTCGCTCGCGAGTGTTTCTCGTCTGGATATTTCTCACAGTCAGGCGGAAGTAGCTTGGATCGAGGGGAGAAATTAGATAATTAGACGGGATGGGGGATGGGGCAAACGTAAAAAGATCGCTAATCGCGCGAAGATCACCGGTTCTTGTCAACGATCGAGCGATCGTCGACAATCGCGCCGAGCTCATTCGTCAATGATCTCTCGTTAATGTCAAGCAACGTTGACCGAGTGAATCCCAAATGGGAAAACTATAAACAAAAAATAAAATTAAAAAAGCGCTCGTAACATTCGATTGCCGGAATTACCATAATCGCAACGTGAAAAACGATCGTGATCAAGCGAGAAGACTTATTTGCGCCGCGGGAAGAACGCGATTTATCGATAAAGCGATGCAACGGCGGGAAATCGGTGAAAGATCGCGCGATTGTGAAGCTCGCGAATAACGAGAGCGTATTACGGTACACTGGCAGTCAGAGTTCCTTATTATCTCTTTCTATATTTTTATCATTTTATCTCTCTTGAATGCTCGAGCAATGACGTTCGTGTCGATGGGAAAGCGGAATCGCAAGCGAACCGTGATAAGAAAAGCGGAAGACGAGTGGGAAGAGGTTCGGAGGGCCGAAAAAAAGAATGGGGTGGATGACGATATTATATATAGGAGGAGAGATATTTCAACCAGCATGCTTCACCTACGTTTCATACACAACTAGTGGTGGTTAGCGCTCATCAAAAAATACCAGCTACGCTAATAATTACTATATCAACATTCGCAATATAAGATACATAATTGTCAGACTGAGATATACAAATATAAATATATATGTATATGTATATACTAAGGGGCATATGGAACTGGGACAAACCAGGAGAGATCGAGGGGAGAGGGAAGGAGGACCTGCTGATCGGGAAAGAGAGGTGGCTCTCGCCGTGGTGACATATTTCTCGACGATGACGAGATGTTATCTCTTTGTCACTGAGCAGATATTAGATCGTAGATAAACACCAGACGGGGCGAGGCTCGATCATCCAATATCGATGTCGATTCTCGCCGCACGAATATCGTGGTACTCTTTCTGTCGTCGACGATGACGATTTCACGGTTTTGCAAACTGCAAAATTTCGCCGAATTCGGAACTAAGGGGCACGATGACTCTACCTCTTACGAGACGATTATCAGCGGCTGTAATTCCTCAACTCTTTACAGGGGCATCGGCGTTATTGCATTTCGTCTTAATTTACATCATTTTATCACTCGTGTATCTGATAATCAAAATGAAAAAATGCGAAGAAAGGTAAAAAAGCGTCATGCGACAGAGAAATTTGCATCTTATGTGATATGAAACTTTGTGTTAATTAGTTCTTCAAAAATCATTCTCGACTTCCTGCCCCGTAAAGGGTTAACATTACTTGAGCTATTATCGATCTCGTATCTAAAGCTTGAAGCCTTCTTCGTTATGCATCTTAACGACATTACAATACATCGCGATAATTATACGTTTCATGGGCTATAATGGTTCAGACTATGTCTCGACTATAAATCGATCGTACAATTATAATTTGATATAGATTGCATATGCGGAATGCAATGAAAGGTTCGTGCGCGTACGTCGCGTAATGAATTGACTTTATACATCGCGTGATATTACTCTGCTTTTTCGAGTTATTAGAAGGCAATATCGGAGTCGGATCAAAAGTTTCCCATTACAGCTCATAACGCTCCGCTGGAGATTGCAAAATCGTTACAGAGAGTAACTCGGCAAAATCGTCACGTCTCTCGTCGGGGCGATACACGACATTGCGATAAGACATTTCCGAAATGATAGTTCAGAGAAACGTCAAGCGACGCTTCGCGACGCGGATAAACGACCCGCTCTGTACGGCTAAATTTATTGCTGAAATTCCACGGGAAATTTTTCCGCTCCTTTCTCGTCTCGAACCGAACAGAGGAGCGCTACAACCGCGCGCCGTTAATACCGGATCATACATCGCCAAATATCCGAGACACGCGTGGTAGTCCCGATTTGCAGTCCCGACGACGATCCGCCCGGAGAAATCGCTTCCCCGAGACGATTGAGGCTTGTTTCGACCCGTATGAAACGTAGAACGTATAGAAACTAGGCGAAGTGTTCTATCATCAACCGGGGAGTGAAAGAGCAGCGGAGAAATTTCGGCGAGATCAAATTTCGATGGCCGGGGACACGCGAGAGTAATTTCGACGCTTATCCGTGGCAAGGGGGAGATGAAACGAGACGATCTTTCTTTCCGCATCGAAAATTGAACCCACCGAAACTACGCCGGGTCCCAATCCCCGATCCTCCGCGCTCCGAGAGGATCTTGCGAATACGCGCAAAACGGTATCGTCGGAGCGCTCGTTGACCGCTCGTCTCAGGATTTCTGCGCTTCCAGAAGGCAACTTTGAAAATAAATACATCGAGAGGAGGCATCGAGAGACGCTCCGACGATATCGGTTTGGCTCGAAGAGTACCTCCCTCCGGAACAACCCCTCCGAACAGCGCGCCCCTCTGTTTCTCTCTCTTTCTACCTCTCGTGGAAATGCCTATGGTACGCGAGCGGATATTCTCGTATAATTAATTTCGTTTCTTTTTTCGCGCGAAAATTTCCTGAAGTGAAAAAAGAGAGAAAAAGAGAAAGAGAGAGAGATAGAGAGAGAGAGAAGGAATAGTAGCGCAGAGAGGAAGCTGACAAGAGGTAGATGGATCGATGGCGGAGCAGGAACGAGAGCCGGGGTGCCGCGCCGATATCGCGGGGTCGTCCGGGCAGGGAGGCTCGTTAAGTACGCGCCCATTCCGCACATTATTGGCGTACGAGTACCGGCGGAGTCGCTGAGAACGGGAACCGGAACGAGACGTACCGTCTCTCAGCTGATCCTCGCTCGCATCCGTCGCATCTCGCGCGCTCGTCTACCAAACCCTCCTCGTCACCGCTTGTCACCGTTTCGTTTCGTCCGTTTCTCTCTACGTGTATTTAACATGACTCGTTCGCTCGTTCTCTCACGTTCTTCTTTTCCTTTTTTTCTCTACGCTCGCTCTTACTTTTGTAATTATCCCCTTAATATGTCATAAATATCACTCGCGAGTTTTGTTATCCTTAACGCGTCACGGTGTATGTATATAATTATATTTTTTTTGTTCATATATATATTTATATGTATATTAAAGTATATAGTATCACTAGAGAATATTACTGCGTGTTCGGAAGGACCGAATCCTTCGGAACTCTCACCGCTCGATCCTTCCCTCCTCGCACTCCTAAGACGCTCTACCGTTTCGACGTTTATTATTATCCAAATCCTTTCGCATCGAGTATTCGTTTTGTGTATATACCTAGGATTATCCTTCTATATCGATTACACGCGCGCGCAAACAGGCGCCGGCCGCGCGACGTTTTTGTATTATCGTTACTGTAATACTCGTAATAATCTAGCGCAGTTTAAAGTTTGAGTCAATCGCTTATTGCTCGAAATTTCTCACATCCCTCACTGATGATTCCTCATCAAGGAGACGCCCCGCGCTCGTCCTCGCCGACGGCGATCCTTCCTCGATCAAAAAAAGGACTGTTGAGATTCGTGCGGATATTCGGGATTCGTCGGCATCAGTCGACGTGAGATCATTTGAGCGACAAATTGACGCATGCAATCGCACTCTTTTAACACTTACACGCACTACTAATAAACAAAAGGAAAGACGATAAGAGAGTAAAGAAAATAAATTAAGTGAATATCGCGCGGCGATATTACACGCGTTAAACGATTCAAAACTTACAGACTAAAATACGAAACGATAGTTTCCACCAACGTTGCTGTTAGCACTTTGATGAATAATTTAATAATGAAAAAAGCAAAAAAATGTGACGATGGATATCGATCCGAAAGGAACTTAGCGTATTTTTTTTTTTTTACACGGGAATCTGGCAAGACACAAACGGGTATCCTTCGCGAAAATGCCACCAATTGTACACTCGCCGCCGTCGAGTCGATCTCGGGGCGTATTCTACAAGTGAATACATATAAATTAAATATCCATTTCTCTCGCAAATTTCTTAACGAATACCTTTTATAATACTTCTCACAAATTCCTTACTTACGCGGTTCAAAGACTTAAATCTAGTTTATCGCTTGAGTTACGTGAGCTAATCTCAATGTTGAATTCCCATTTCTCGCAGACGCAGTCGCACGAACTCTTAAGTATATTTTATAAAGATGCGTAATAATATCTGTTAAGTATCTGCCTCTGTGTCTGTCTCTCTCTCTCTCTCTCTTTCTCGCGCGCGCACCGGGACCCCTTCCATCGGGGGTCCCCTTTCCTTATTGTTACTCTCGCTCTTCTCTTTCTATTTTTTTTATAAATATCTATATCCGCTATCAATAATGCTACCCGCTTAAGCCTAACTTAAATAAAACTCGCCGACTCGCCATCTCTTACTCTCTTAGGAGCTCATTACGTTACGCCGATCGCGTGCGGCATGTGTCGCGGATGTGATACTGTCAATTAGTCTTAACAGCTATAACGCGCGACTTCTCGTACGCGGATTACACTCGCAAGCCGCGGCAAGTCTCGCTTAAAAGTTAACGCGATTCGAATTACTCGAATTACACTCGTGTACCGCTATAGTCTTATCCTTACTTAACGCGATGGAGAGCGGAGAAATATTGTCTTCCATTATTTGAAGAAAAATATATATATGTATGTGTATATAATACGTGTGTACCGTATGTATATGTACCTATACATTATATATAGTTATATACGTGTCCCTCGTGTTGTTGCTCGTGTGTGTGTGTCATACGTATGTAATAACAGGAGTCTGCCCGCTCGCGCAAAGTGGATTGTGTGTATTGACCTGTTGCCTCTGGAAAGGCGAAAAGACGCGAAACTCCGTTGAGAGCGACGAGCGGAAGCACCGTGGCGAAGAGAGACCGGAAAAAGAGTCTGTCGTCGAGTTGTTGTCAAGTTGTCATCATCGTCGTCGTCGTCGTCGTTGTTGCTCCGACTCCGGAAAAAGACGCGAATCGGAAGGGAAGCTCGGAGAGCTCGTTGCTCGGGAACAGCGAGTTACGTACTTGACCGCCTGAAGTGGATGGGTCTCCCTTCGGTTCGTTCGTGTTTGGCACTTGGCGCTGCGGACGCGAATCCTAGTTTTTTCTAGCACTAGTCTTTTGCTATACGATTCGAATCGTGGTGACGGTGCGGGTCTGAACGCGATTGGGTTTCATTCAGAAATGCCAGTATAGGAAATCGGCGCTTTGTCTAGCGCGGCGAGAGCGCGCACCTTGCTCGACGCATCGCGTGCTTCCGCTGATCCCCGGCGGAGACAACTCGGATGTTATAGCGAATATACATATATATGTAAATAAAGGATCGTGAGAACGTGGAAAAATAAAGAGAGACACATAACGAAAAGTAAGAAGAACGGAAATAAAGAGGGAAACGATTTAGTGTTCTCCCCTGGCGGAGTGAGTCGTTCACGGCGTTCGTTGCCTCTCGGGTTTCTTTTTTCCCTTTTTATTGCTTCATGGCCGAAAGAACGGCCGTTCCGGGAACGTCGAGAGACTCGAGGCTGCCGCGAACGCCGTGGAACAAGTGCGCCGCTAATGGATCGCGTTAATTAATCGATGATTAACGTAATGGGCATGGCGACGTGGATGAAACGCGGTTCCGCACGCGCTTTTGACTTTAATGCGTACGCGTGCGTTAATCTAAATAGGAACCAAAGTGTGCTGAAATGACTTGTGATCGTGAAAAATGAAACGAGTCGCGCGAAAGCGAAAGACGAGGGACTCGAAAGAACATACATATAACGAGATACGCAACTATCGTCTAGCCTCCTCACAAATAAATTAAGTAACGCACGATGAGAATTGAACGCAAAATATAAATGTTTATCCGATATTTCCACTTAGGAATACAATAGAATACGGTTAACGCGGATGACTCTGATCCTCCTTCTTCGCTTGTGTTCCTCATTCGCTGGGTTTCCGTACGTCGAAGATCGTTCATTCTCTTGGCAATCTTTGCTCTCATTCTTAGTCATTCTTCGCTCGAACGCGAATCGATTGAAATTTCAGCTTTCTTCACTGGATCCTTTCCGCTTTATCCGCTTCCCGCGATGCCATTCCATGATAAAAGTATCGAAGAATCCATTTCTCCTAGCATCGGTTCTCGCAGATAAGAGAACGACGATCAGAAGCATTAACGGAAGTCATCTCTTCGTCGAGTATTATTACTTGCAGCGCGTGCGGTGGGCCATTTCCAGAGACACTAAATCCCCGAATAAGAATCGAAAGGCGGATTCGCGCCACGATCAACCTCGGAGACTGAACATTGTATCGTATCGTACACGGGGAAGATGATCTCTTCCCCAAAGGAGGATCCGTCGGATCCAAGAGATCAGAGAGCGGGAGCGCGTGCGGTATCATAGGTATCTCCTCTTTAAACGTACATTCCCATCCCATACATGGATCCCCAATCGACGCCCTGGAAGCTTGACATGTCGACGTTGGTGAGCGAGTAGCCCTGATAGGGATTGCCGGGCGCCGCGGCCGCAGCGGGCGACGACGCCGCCGCTGCGGCAGCGGCAGCGGCCGCGGCGGCACCTGGTGCCGGCGCCGGTGCCGCCTGGGCGCCGGGCGCCGCCGCGGCAGCCGCCGCCGCCACCGCCGCGGCCGGTATCGGATAGGGCGCGTACCGGTACGCCGAGAGGGCCGGATAGCCGCCGGTAGCGGCGAACAGTTTCCCGTATCCCGCGACCGCGTTCTGCACCTGCGCGGCCGCCGCCGCGGCCGCGGCCGCCTGCACCTGCGCCTGTGCCTGCGCGGCTACCAACTGCGAGGCCGCCGCCGCCGCGACCGGCAGCGGCGGTTGCGGCGCGAGCCGCACGCCTAGAGCGCCGAGCACTACCCGCTTACCGAGCGCGAGCGCGCCCGGTTGCACCGCCTCCTTCGGCTGCGCCTTCTTGCACTCAACCTTCTTGTTCTTGATCGTGTGGAAGTGTATCTCGCACACGCGGTCCACCACGTCCTCGTTCTCGAAGGTGACGAAGCCGAAGCCGCGATGACGTTTCGTTTGTTGATCCATCAGCATCACCGTCTCCTCCACCTTCCCAAATTGATTGAAGTAGGCCTTGACCTCGTCGCTGCTGGTGTCCTGACTGACACCGCCCACGAAGATCTTCTTAGTGCGATTGGCCTGTTTCGCGCGATTCTTCGGCGTCGCGTGCTTCGGATCGATCTTCTTGCCATCCAGAGTGTGGATGGGACACTTAAGGACTTTGTCGACGCTGCCGGGCTCGGCGAATGTGATGAAGCCGAAACCGCGGCTACGCTGTAACCAAGCCGAGAACCGGCAGGATGCACATAACCGTCTATTGCGTGCCTCCCTCTTTTGTTGCGACTGTTTCTCACTCTCGCGATCAAACGCTCCGACATCCGATTGGTTTTACGACTTAATTGAGGGATACTGTGTTTATTCGCCTTCGTTCGGTTATCGCAAGACGCTAGATGTTTAGGACAAGTTTTCATGACCATGAAAACTTTTCATGATCCAAACGCGTTGGGACAAAGCTCATTATAATTTGTCGGTTACTACGAGTAAAATAACACACGATTTTCATAAATTTACTGTACGTTCGTTCACTTCTGGTTTGCTCGAATGGTCACTAAAACTGATCCGTTCGTCTTCTCCTAACGCGTTGCGGGTTCGGAATATAAGAACGCTTCGTGAAAATTATCCTGATCTTCTAATCCTGCCTGCGATGATTTTTCATATCTCTTGTTATAAACGGTTAACTAGTGCTACCAAACTACCATTTGCATGCAAGACTGTCCAAGCCAATGTTTAAGACAAACATTCTAATGTTACGTGAAACAAAGACTGCGATAAGACTCAAATCCATTACGAACGTTAAGGAGCTACTGATATGTATATATATGTATATATATATATATATATATATATATGAATACGTATTACGTTTGTCCCACCCACTCTCGTTCGCGAAATCTCCGATATTACACCCGCATACGACATTTACCGCCTGCAAATCCGACAAAAGAAGAAAAAAACAAAAACTCTGCTGCCTCTCCCACCTTCTTTAAATATATATATAATGCGATTAATGCGATTAATAATACCTAATACAATCTACTTCTCTTGATACTTTATCAGCAATTAATTATACCGATTAGTACAACTTCTCATCTACTACGGTCTACTACGGTATATAGTTTCGTGCAAAAGTGGAAGGAGAGATTGCTTGGTGCATCGAATCCTGTCGAGGTAACTCCTTTCTCTCGCGGCATCTTCGCGGCCGACCCCCCGCGATGCACGAGGGTCGGGGGTCGGACCGAAAACCGTTACCGGCAAATCAACTGGCGCGGCATGAACGCGATTTGGAAACGCGTGGGCAATATACGAGGTTGTTCTCACCATAAATTGAATAATACAAATTTAATCATGGCAACGTTTCGTTATCAGTGGAACATAGAAAACCAATAGAAAATATTTGCGAAAATAAATCTCTATTTTTGTATAAATTGTACGTACGCGGCATTTAAAGGACAGGTGAGTACTAAATAAACTTAGAAACGTTAAATTAGAAAAAGAGATTAGAAAAACTCCTCGTACAAGTTTCAATTAAATAACGCTCTTGCTCGCAGCCTCTCAATTAAACGCGGCTTTGAAATATTATCGGAACGTGACCGATGAAAATCGAACGTGACATATAGGCGGGATTGACTTATTAGCTTGACAACCGGCGAATTAAATGACGCGTGAGAACAGCCTCGTACAATAAATAACCATAATTGATCGGACGAGCAAGCCGAGAGTTATGCTCAGATAGGTAGACCGACCTGCGTCATCGGATCCTTCATGATGAGGACGTCGGTGACGGTGCCGAACATGCCAAAATATTCCCGCAGCTTTTCGCTGCTCGTCTGCCAGGAGAGGCCGCCCACGAAAAGCTTGCCCGGCGCCGGGTCGCCGCCGTTCGGCGTACTCCTGCCGGAGCTGCCTGAATGGCTACCGTTTATCGGCACCAACGTGTTGTGGAAGTCGTGCTCGATCGCGCCGTTTGTCGCCTCCATGCCGGCGCTGTGAACAATCAAAGATAAATCGATCGTTAGACCATCAAGCAAAAGTCCACGTGCCGTTCCGGTTCGCATTAGGGTCTCCGTACAAAGTCAAACGTTACTAAATACTACAAGGAGAATTTATTGCAAAACACATACCTACCATTCCTCCCATTTTTTACAATAAAGCTTTATAATTATATATACATATAAAAAAATTATATATACATATTATATATATATATATATATATATATAATGTATACATAATTTGTAATTATATATATATATGTATATATATACATTATATATATATGTATATATATATAATGTGTATATATATATATAATTTTATATAAATATATTTTTTTTAGTTTTGTAACAGATAAAGATTTATATTTTTAATTACAAGCGCTTTGTGTTAATAATTTGAGGCAAACTAAACACATTCGTGCGCGAATTAAATTATACAGTATTATGTAATAACGGTGACAGATTTCTACTTATTACATTTTGCAGCCATTCCGTGGGAAAAGCGTTCGTGCAGATGGCGATAAACATCTCACAAATATCGACAGTTTTATTAAAAGTTCGTGCTCATATTTCTTTTTGTTTCAGCTCATACCGCTCGTCCTCGTGCAAACTTGCGTGATGCTCGCCATACCCTTCATGGCCTACCATAGATTGTTCGTTAGCACGATTGACGTTCAGTAAGTAGCGGGTTCTACGCTCTTCCGGGCTGACGGTAAAATGAAACAAGCACCATGTCTCGCGCGACAAGGTGTAAAAATAATATATCATTTCGCAAAACGATCGCGTCAGCAAACCCTGGAACTTGGACGGAAAATAGCGCGGCCCGTCTATTCCTGTAAGCAATCTACATTCTATGTATAACGCCGATGTGTTAAGGTCACTGTGTCTGCCGAGAGCTAACGACCTTGGCACTGCCACGTTTTACGTCCACTTACGAGGAACTTTTACTTATGCCGTGTAATGCCAGGCGATCGCCCGTTAAAAAATATAAACGTTTTTATTGCGGGCACCAAGTAAAGGCGGGAGACGATAATGTTTCTCGTTCACCGTTCTTTCGTATTTGCAATTTTATCGCATTCGTCAGGAAGTTTTTACATAAATCGCAAAAACTACACGCGAGAAAAAATATATCTTTCCAAGTAAGCGAATAATGTTGTCGTCTTTCAGGCTGACCGATTATCAGAGATTCGAAATTCCGTCCGTACCGAGATTTTACGACCTGCGGAACCCTCGTTCTTTGAAGGTAAGTTGATCGCAAAATGCATTTTTATCTCTGATCTTTTATTGCAAAAGTTATTTTTTAGTACTTTAGCTTTTACAAAATTTTATAAAATTATTTTCATAAAATATATTTTATATAAGATATTTATTTTTCGCAAGATAAGTTTCAGGATAATGCTCTCATTTCATCCAAGCAGTAGAATAATCGATAATCTCGTGAGAGAAAAGAAAACAATATATCTGCCCATTCTGTCTTTCACAATATCCATAAATCTCTGACCAATCGCCATTACCATCGAACGCGCTTACATTTAATACCTGGGGTGCGTTCCAAAATGTACTACAGTAACTAAAAATCTATAAACAAATAATATTAAGAATAAGACCGATGATATTAAACAAATATAAATATGAAAGAAAGCCCATATTGATCGCGGCGGATCTTGGTGCCTAATGATAATTATTTTGTGAATATTCCTGCTCATGCGAACTGCGTGCCGCATATTCGTCGGTCTTAAAATACAGTCCTTACATGAAGCCGGAATAATTAATTCACATATTAAATTGACGAGCAACCGCCGTGATCGATATGGGCTTTCTTTCATATTTATATTTGTTTAATATCAGTCTTATTCTTAATATTATTTGTTTAAAATATGTCGCCTGAAATATGACGTTCAACCAACTTATATTTGTTATTGCGAAAAATATCACCACATGCCTCGATGGTCGAATTGGTAGGACGCCCGCACGGATTGATGGGAGATCCAGGTTCGAATCCTAGTTGAGGTGTTACTTTTCGCAGTAAGTTCTTTACAGTTTTTTCGGGGAATGGGGGGATCTTATAGATGCTAGTGAGCATCAAAAATTATTAAATTGCTCGTCAATTTAATTATGTGAATTAATTATTCCGGCTTCATGTAAGGACTGTATTTCAAGACCGACGAATATGCGGCACGCAGTTCGCATGAGCAGGAATATTCATAAAATAATTATTATTAGGCACCAAGATCCGCTACGACCGATATGGGCTTTCTTTCATATTTATATTTATTAAAAATCTATAGTTTACGTTACGTATGCTATAGAGTTTTAGTTAACAGAGTAGAGTTTTAGAACACAACCCTGGAGACACGGATAAGTGCCAATATCTGATTAATTATTGCCCCCGATGTAAAATACTTAGTTAAAGCAATTAATTAAAAGCAGCATAATAAGTGACACGCAATCTGTATTTTCAGACAAGATCATATCTGACAGCGATATTCTTCATTATCATTCTTGACCCTAATTAATTATTTTTACAATTATATTGATTTATCGCGTATCGCGTTATCGCTGGTCTTGCCTACGTTCGTTTATATTTGGCGTCACTAAATAATTCATATTACGGCTGGGTTTCACGAACGCGCCTGCCGTGTTTATCGCGTTTGAAACTCTGTTACACGTTTTATTCCGAGAGCTCTCATCTCCTCAACTAATGAATTACAAGATCGTTCCACGACCTCGTCGTATAATTTGATTGTCGATCAAACGCGAAACGTGCGACGCCGTCGACTGTCTCGGAACGTATTTGTCTTTCGTCTACGCCTTTTCCACGTGATAACGACGAGTGTCGTGTCGCGGATATTCTGCGCGCGTTTTTCAGATACATTCCTTCTTTCCTCTCGGTCAGGGATTTATCTCATACATCGCGGGTAACAAACCAATATCCCACCTACGAACGGTAGTGGTGTAGTCTCGCCCATCTCGCGTCTCGCATGTGACTCGAGAGATACGTACGAAACTAAGAGAAACTATGGTCGTTCCGTCGTGTATATCTAACCGGAGATATACCGTGCCGTCGCGATGCCTTTTCCCTCAGGATCCAGCGTCGTAACGCGTCGTACATTCACCGCCAGCACCGACGGCGTTGCGGCCGTACGGCGGGTGGGCGCGGGGGAGGAGAGGGTTGCGAGTGGACGGGACAGCGGGGTGCGCCGTGTAGCAGCGGGGCGGACGGTCGGAGGAGAGCCACGGGGGTTGCGCGTTAGCCCGGTTCGGATATATCGCCGCGAGCGGCATGGTCGACATGCGCGCGACGAAGGGTGTCCGCGGGGGTGTAGGGCGGCGGGGCTTATAGGGGGTTGGAGCAGGATGGAGCGCGGCGGGGGTGGTGCGGAAGGTCCGGACGAGCGAGAGAAGAGAGGAGAAAGAGCCAGGAGGGTCGAAGCGAAACGAGCGAGTCGTTTGGGGTTGGGAGTGGCGGCGGCGGCGGGTGGAACGAAGCGGTGCGAGGGGGAGCGGGTAGTTGCCCGTCGTGGGGCACGACGCCGACGAGAACGCGCAGCCGGTGGATCAATACACCCCTCCGCGGCGTTCTCCTCGCCGTGTGCGGCTCGCACGCACCACCGCACGGCTCTCGGCGCCGCGCCGCTCGCTCGGTCATGTCGGCTTCGACCTCTCGCGATCTCCCTCCTCTGCCGAGGAAGCCGCGATCGGCTT
Source organism: Aphaenogaster floridana (assembly GCA_003063835.1). NCBI lineage: Eukaryota > Metazoa > Arthropoda > Insecta > Hymenoptera > Formicidae > Aphaenogaster > Aphaenogaster floridana. Next base: position 587,357 of record NJRP01000089.1, on the reverse strand, counting down.
CGCCGCGAAAAACGTCTTATGACGCCGCCGCGGATTCTTCTCTTCATATTCTCTCTGTCTCCTCTCCCTGGCCGTAAGCTTTCTTCAATGGGGCGTCGTGATTATTAAACTCTTTCTTTTCTTCTTTACTCTTTTTTGCCCTCCCAACCCCATCTCTCTTTTTCTTTCTCATTCCAGTCTTTTTTTCCAAGGGAGATGTTTATTGCCGTCGGTATCGGAAAATTCTTCCAGACGATTTTTTATCGAGGGTAAAAAATCCGTGAAAAAAGATGCAGGTAGAAGAAAGACGATCTGGGGCACGGATATATCGTTTGCGACTTCCTCGCGATTTACCGCGTCAAGCAACGTCCCTCAATTCGAAATGTCGTCGTTTCTTGAAACAGGAATTTTTCCGGCGCGGCGATATCTTCGGATTGTCTCCCGTTTGCTCCATAGGGAAAATCGATCAATGGAACATCCGCCGCGCGTTCGTTCGTTCGCACGCACGCATCGAATCACAGAGATGGGATGGATATCTCGACGAGATACCGTAGAATAAAGCTCTGAGAGAAAAGCTGCACGAGTCGTAATTAGATTCACGCCAGCATTCATAGTATTGTTTGTATCAACAAACGAGCTGTATTGATTTTTAAATTTTCCCGATTTCCAAGTAATTTCGGAACAGTATCTATTTGTTTGGCTTCGTGTCTTTACACCCCGTTGTTCGGCGTTCACACAAATTTACAATTGTGTGCGAAATAATTCCACGCGCTGCAGATTTAATTTTCTCGTTGGTGCGTCGTGCGCTTTGCGGTTATCGAGCTACCGCCGCGAAATCGAAATATCGCCGCGAAAACTGAGATTAAAAAACCGTTTGATGTGGTTCGAGTGGACGATTGAACAATCAGCCAGCGTGATGTGGCTTGTCGGCTGTTTAATCGAAAAGAGGTACTCATCGGTAGATACGTCGTTTCCGCGGTAAATATAAATGGTGATTCATAATCGTTCGATGGAGCGATCAAACGCGCATTATCAAATTCACGAATGTCCATAACGCAATGAGCCAGCCAAGCAGCCTCCTTTCCCGATGACCTCGATCGTCTTACGTTATGACGGCGAGGACGGGGCGTCAGGTGAAAAAGTGAGTGAAAGAGAGAGGAAAAGAAAAAAAAAAACAAAGGGAAAAGAGAGACAAAATAGAGAAGGGTAGCGAAAGGGAGAGGAAGAGACGTAATGACGGGAAGAGAAGGGGTGAGAAAGGAAGAGACAGGAGGGAGAGAGTGGGATGGCAGAGGGGTGGCGACCGGTGTAGTGAGATCGTGTATAGTTTTAGTATTTTCAGTATCGCTAGACATCCCTAGTACCAAGCAGCAGTCTCCGCGTTCGCCCCCAGCAACGTCGAGGGATCGTACTCGGTCCCCCTCTCGCGCCGGTGCTACTCTTCCGCGCCCTATCGCGTACACGCACACAGACGCGCGCGCGCGAGCGTTTTCTCTCCCTCTCGCGCATGCGTGCGCACATACACGAGACCGGAGGATCATATCAAAGACGAAGAGGGTGAGTTTCCCTCGGTGGGAGAGGCTCGAAGGTAGAAGAGCCCCAGTCCTAGTGGAGGGAGGAGAGGCGGGTGGGTGGTTGGGGAGAGGGTGCGGAGGCGCCGCCGCCACCGAGCGACGCAGTGCCGTCGGGACGCTCGACCGAATGATACGGCCTTCGCAAAGGGGTATTTTTCGCCGGCCGCCATATCTCGCTCGACAATCCGCTCGACTGCCGCACCGAGAAGCATCCGGGAAGAGAAAGGGAGAGAGAAAGAGGTAGAGAGAGAGGGAGCACCGTGAAGAGCAGTACTAACCCCGAGAAAGAGAAGGAAGACATCGCAGAGAAATTAGTCCACCGGCCGGGGATATTGTCCTGTCACAGCAGTACGCCTTTAAAGAGTTACTGGTGTGATGGGACATTGTCCTCGTCCTGGTGGTCCACTTCCAACCGCGTCATCGTCGTCACTCATCGAGACATACAGGATGTGGAAAGTGTATCCGGGTTGAAAGTCGAATTGGTGTCGCGCGCTTTTGCTAGAACGTTTCTCGCGGTCGAGAGGGACAACAGAGGGTGAAAAAGTCAGTGGGGACAACACGGACGAGGGATCTTACGAATGTTTGCACGACGACGGCGGATCTCTGCGAACGTAAACGACGAGGAAACGCCCGAAAGCAACTCGACTATTGTGCCACGTCGGCCCCGACATTCTAGAGAGGACTGAAGAAACCGGGTTTTTAGCTCTCATGAACTATTACATCGTTTTCGATACTCGTCAATGTGGACACACCATGGTACAGCGATGGTGTTTCCAGTCGATAAAGCAGCTTCCGAGAGGCGCGGCTGCTCGCCACCCTGGTCGATTCAAGGACCCGTTCTCGTCACCTTCCTCGATCGTCAACAGTTCTTCCCTCGCCCCCCTTTTTTAAAACGCAGAAACGCGGAGTTTATTTTTTAAGAAATTGGTGGAAATCATTTTCGCGCGATCGGCTTTTCTCGCAGGAAGACCGTCGAATCGCCAAGGATCACGAAATCACGGCGAATGACAGAGGCGTTTCGTTATCGGGACGCATCTACGTTGTGCCTATAGCCCGCAAAATGGCCGGAGCGCGTCCGTGGATATTCCTGCGCGTTATCGTCGCGCAGTGACCTCTCGTTGAGGAATAACATCGCGTGTCGCTTGCATTAATCCGGAAAATGCGGATCCGCCGCGGCCGGTCGCCGCCCGGATGCGCTCCGGAAATTCTCTCGTCCATCATCGATCGCGCGAACGCGATGGGTAACCCGATCGAAAGTCGGAACTGGAAGAAGGTCGTAGGTTGTAATATAGTTTCGGTGGAGGTCGGATGTGTCTACTCGTCACTCGTGCGAGATCGATACTCGAATAGACAGAGGATTCGCGAAGGGCAAGTTTCGCTCCGGCCGGCTGGTGGATTCGCGCGAAATCGCGAAGAATTGACTAAAACCTAGTCCAAGGAACGCAACGAAATTCAATCCATCGAGATTCATTTTTGCGCGATCATTATGTTATTTTGGTACTCTTCGTGACGCGTGCTTCGATATTTCGCTGCCAAGTAATCAAAGATTAAAAGGCGGCGACACAACCCCGTTCTCGTCGTAGTTATTTATCTTCTTCTATTAATTCCGCGCCTATAATAACCGCGCGGCCATTTACTGAGTAATGAATCGGCCCTGTTTCCGTTTACGACTTAGCACACGGAATTGGAACGACGTTGCGAAGGGGTGGCGGACAACGGGGTCGATGAAAAGGTTAACGCTGGGTTGAGGTCGATCGTAAGCCTTCTGCCACTACTCCCTTTTCCCTCTTTCTCTTTGTTTATTATCTCCTATCCTTTAACGATTACTTCAACTTCAATGTGGAGAAAGTAATCTTTGCTAAACATAGTCCTCGATTCAGTTTTGATTTCCAAAATTCGCAGTCTATTCATTTTCAAAGTGATCGCTTAGATCGTCGCATCATAGAAAGAAGAAGGAACAAATCCGAAGATCTAGTCAGACACTGTAAACAATGAGCCTTGGGACAGGTTTCTCGTGAAACAGAAGTGGTAAAGCGGATTATCTTCCCACTCGGTATGACACGTTTTACCGTGGCTATTCTTTTTTTATTCTGACAATGCTGTGAACAAAGAATCGAAATAGTTTCGTCGTCGAGCCAGAAACATCATTGCTAATTCGGTCCTCATTACTTTTCAGTGATCCAGTTTTTCTCAACTGAGTTGGGTAATATTGGATATCGATTAACATTTCCACCGTTTATTTAGATTCGGCTGAAACGGTTTGTTCTTCAATTATAGACGACACGAAAATATCGTTTCTCTGTGTACTCGATCGAATAAGACTTCAGAAAATGTTTTATAATCTGTTCGACGAGACTTCATCTAGGATAAAAAGAGAAGTTTTGCCCGCAAACTCGAATATCCGGGCAAATTGCTTTAGCTTCTCTCATAAAAGTTCAACGAAGAAGAAATATTCTTCCACCATCGATCTTGCTTCGTATAATCCGTAGCATCGCCGTATTCTTTGTACAATATTCTTACATTGCGATAATTCAGAAGCTGCATCTGCAGCGCTCTCATCTTTTATTCAGTAGTACCTTCAAAGTGCACTGCCGTGTCTCAGCGGCCACAATCGTGCGTGAGCAAAAATTGAACGAGGAGTCGCGAGGTAAGATCGGGAGATACGCTCGAAAATGAAGAATTTTAAAGCCAGCATATTCGATATATCACCGTTAATGAAATATCAAGCCAGAAACGATAGAGGAATTTATTCCAGAAGACCAAGATGTATTTCCGCCCTCGAACGACCGAACAAATAGTGGCCGGACGCTGCGCTATTCCCTTTGGGATTTGATTTGCTATTGCATCAACCGGGTGAGGCGTGCCAACGGGTCGGAAGAGCAACAGCCCTATCAGCATGATGGGGCTCCGCGCGTCGAGCCACGTTGATAAGACTACTGAGGTTGGATTTCGCACGGTTGGTAGTGGTGACGCGGTCGTGGTCGTGTGCTCGTCGTGGGGGATGCAAGTGTGGGGAACACGGACGGAGGATCGGTGGACGCGTTGGGGTGGGTTTGTCGTGCAACCCTCCTGGTCCCCGCGCAGGTGGCTCAGGGCACCGCCGCTAGGCGGCAGCACTGCCTCCGTTCGAGGAAGAACGCTCCTCGCACGGTGCGGCGCCAGGAAACGAATTCGTGTTGGCGGAGGGTTACCCGCGGGATGATCCACGGATGTTCCTTAGCGAAGAGCGTAACGCCGGGAGAAGAAAAAGGGGGATCGATGCGGGGAGAAAGCTCTGGAGCACGGTGTGCCTTATCTTCGGGACGCGGAGGAACGTGGCCGGCGGGAAAAGAAAGGGAGAGAAGGGGAAAGGCCTCGCCATGTTTAAATCCCAGTGAGAGTCTTTAGATAGAGAATCCTATAAGTGTGTAGAGTATAGAGTATACACTATCTGGCACTCGCAGAGATGTGTTGTGTAGTTTCTTAGCGTATTATTATTATTAGTATTAGATATTCCGCTGTAACAGTCTGTACGATCTTGAATAAATTATACCGATATCGGAATTTCTGTTGCTTACTGGGCGCTTCAACTGGTCGCTCCAATTCCGCTTTCGATCGGATTTTATCGATAATTTATTATCTTAACTCGAGTCGCCAATTAAGCGAGCTTGATCCGTCGCTAGAGAGATTCACTCACTTCGAATCGCAGCTATATTTCGTTCTTTGACAACGCAGGTAATTTTAGGTAACTTCAAAACTTTGTGAAAAGTCTGTAAAGGAATGTCTATGTATATATGTTATACTACGATACTACGACCAATTTATTGATATTGAATACGAATAAATCGAAATAGTTGTAAGAGAGATCTCGCGCGGCAACAAACACGCGAATGGACACATAAAACAAAGTAAACGTATAAATCATCAGGCAGATTTATTTCCCCGAGCAATTTGCATGCTTTGCACGTTGCGATCAGAGCAATTAGATTATGCACACATTCCGTAAATGTGTCGAACACCGTATTTTAAAGCAACGCACCTCTCTGTCATCTTCCTCGTCTTATTTCTTATCTATGTACGTTTCACGCCCGTCTATGCGATGGAAGGAATTATTGCTCAGACGAAAAGGGAAAAAAAAGTTTCTCATTCCGCAAACGAAAAAGTAGAACCGGGAGAAATATTCGAAGCGTGAAAAAATGCAAGAGCGATTACGAGCTAACACATATACACATACAACTCGGGCGTACGGGCAAGCGGCATATCTCTTCTTTAGAGAGAACTTTTTTTTAAAGACGGTCTTTAAAAAAGAGGGAACGCCAGCGCGGCGGAACGTGAAGCGAAGGGCTGCTGCCGCGTTTTAATTTATTTTAATTTGGGCGATATTAGTTTTAATTAAAGCGCACAATTAACGCGGAACACGTCGGCGGCTCGTGATGCGGCGCGCTATAAGCGAGACGAAGATAGCCTAACTTTAAAAGCTCTGAGAGAAGTCCGAGTGGATTTCAGGTGAGGTGTAAATACTAATCGTGTATTGCGACGCGTGTTCGTTAGGAGAAACGTCGCGACATTTTTATAGGATTCTATGCACGCGCGCTTTTTATTCGATACTCGATTATTAAAATTCTTTAGAGGCAGATTTGCGCGCCAGTTATTACAGAGTGTAAAATGTCAAATTCGTTACAACGAAAAGCATGTCGACTATTTTGAGTGAATTTGACTTGATACAACGTCATATAAGGAATTTATAATTTAATTAATAATTAATGTTACGCAAAGGAGATCCGATACAAAAAAGTTGTAAAAAGATATAAATATTTAATTAAAAATATTTTAGAAGAATAAATAGATATTTTAACTCTTATTCAATAATAGAACAAGATAAAATATCTATTTATTCTTCAAAAGTAATGGAATAAAAATTAATTATAATAAAATAATTGAATGCTTTATTTTATTCTATTATAGAATAAGATAAAATATCTATTTAATCTGTTATAATTAATTCCTATTTTTAAAATTTTATTTATGTGCGAGAGAACAGAACTTTATGCACGTCTACCACTTCAAGCTTTTCGTGTTACAGCGGTTTAATAAACTACCTCTATTTGTATTTCACTCGGATAATAGCACTTCAGCTTATTTTTCTTTCTGCACATTTCTAACGCAATTTAACAATAACATCGAATTCCTTCCGGAGTTTTCGTATCTTTTTCCGTCTTTCTCCCGGGCATCCCTCTTCCCAAGTTTTTCCTCTCTGGGGTTCTTGTATCCAGCACTCATGTTATTGGATCAATACGCGGGGTTCCAATTAATCCACGGGGGGTATTCCCCTCGACAGATGGCCAACGGAAAACATTATAGCCTGCCATACCGACCCTCCCAAAACCACACCATCGTCTTACGCATTATCCAGCGCACAATATGCGTGTCCCAAAAATGCCTTTGCGTTGGAAATTTATACAAAAAAATTAATACGCACGTAACTTGGTGCACGATACGTATTTTATTACTTTATATATTTATTTTTATAATTTATAAACAGTATTATATTATAAATAGTAAAGTATCGATAGAGAGCGTAATGTAAGCTTCAATAAACAAAATAAGATATTGCGGAACACATTAATGTTATATTGATGTTTATTATTCGATGCTTATTCTATTTCTTTATTCTCTCTAATTCAGCTTGTTTTTATAAAAAATTTATATTAAATGTTGAATATTCGGATAATGAAATAAAAATAATAAATAAATTGCGTAAACCATATATTGCTATTTGAAAAGACAAAATTAAAAGGATTATGATGTAAACAAAATTTGTTTGCGCTTTCAACCTATTTGCGATCGTACGGTTTTGCATTTTTACGACAGAATAAAATTGGAAAAAGATACTCGGCTACGTGTTATAAAATTTGTAGAGCTGCTTGTGAGCGCAGTTCTTTTTACAGCCATTACGAGCGACTGCTGCGAATGCAAATCGTGAAAATGTTTTTGTTCTTTTTCCGACCGAAATTGGGAACCTTGCTAATGGCATCATTAAGCAGATCAATCGGAGATTTTCATTTGTGGTTCGGATTCGTGGATTCATCGTCCCTTTAACGGCCCTCTCTTATCTAGGCCAACCCTCTAACATTCTTTTTCCTTTGGTCTTTCTTTTGACCGAATTCATCATTGGAATTAAGTTTAATCACGTCGTCTCTGATGAAATCCGCATATTCCAGATATTTATTCTAGAATACAGCGTTTATTTTCTTTCTCACGTTTCTTATACGATCAAGACTTGTTCCCTAAATAATTTTCAGACTAATCACAAACTACCTTTCCAACGTGAATTTCGCGAGAGAGAGAGAGAGAGAGGGAGAGAGAGAGAGAGAGAGAGAGAGAGATCGTTTTTCATCTTGACGCTTGCAAAGTCTTCATTACGGTGGCGTGTATTTTAGGACTGATTACCGCAAAAAGGGAAAGTCATTCCCTTTAAATGATACGACGCCGACCTACATTTATCGCGATATCACGCGTATCCCTTGGAGGATCGGTCGCATCACATGTCGCCACGCAGTTAATACGACCGCGCGGTTACATTATCCACCTCGTCCCACCGCACGTGGGCGTGGCGGTGTTTGCATTTAATTAATCATCTTGGCGCGGCACAATACCACCGCGCGATTCTATCGATCCGCGCCGGCTGTCTCGAAATCATTTATTATACGGCATTATACAACGGCTCGCTGCGGCGGATATTTACCGACGTATTCTCACATGGCTAAATTTAATTTGCCACGTACATTACGTATTCGAATAATTTTAGAGCGATAAGTTTTGAATTTACGTTTGAAAATCACGGAATTATTTAGAATAATTTTATCGCGATGCTACGATACGTTTTCAATGATACAAGTGACAACTACACATATTTCTTCGAGATTTTATAATATCCATTAAATAAATAGCTGCATTTTTTAATGATTTTATAATTTTCTATAAATGTTACAATTATCCTAATTATTTATAAAATTAGATGTTGATATAAATACAGATCTCAATGCGTAGATAGACCTTGCTGTATCTTACTGTCAGATTAATGTTCTGCATTTTAGAGATTATTGCATGTAAGTTAATTATATCACCGAATTTATTTCAATGAGCGGTTTGTGGTAAAAGGGTAACGGACTCGCGTTGTGGGCATTCGATAAATACAAGGTGCTTCCAGGATATGCGAAAGAAACACGGGCAAACACGAGAAACTGATAATGAATTTACCGGTGGTAGGTAAGCTGTGGCCGGTAATATATAACTACAGCTTCCTACTTTGCCGACACACGCGTTTTCATTTTGATATATCAACGGAGTAATGCCGATAAACACCGAAAGTTCATTTCGATGCCCATTCATATATACACGCATACGTGATAATGACAGCATCTGTTATATTATATATATATATATATAACGTATGCTATATTAACATTATATATATATATATATGGCTTATATATAGTCAGTTTCGCAATAATATTATCATAAAATTAAAAATTAATTCTTGCAGTGTTTAATTTAATGTTCCAATTGTGTGTGTGTGCGTGCGTGCGTGCGTGTGTGTTATGCATATTTATCGAAAATTCATGTTAATTATTTTTGACTTTAACATTGTATATCTCGAAAACGAGAGCAGTTAGGCCTACAAGACCTATATAATTTTTTGTTCAGCGTAAAAAATACTATCAGAAACCATCGTCAAATCGAGAAGCCAAAGTTATCGTAATCGTGCTTTCCAATTAATTATATATGGTCAATAAATTGATCAATTATACAGATTATATATATATATATATATATATATATAGTTTTAGTTATATAACTAAAACCACATTAAACGAAAACTAAATTTGGAAATTACTAATAAATGTATCAGAGAGAGAGAGAGAGAGATATAGAGAGCGAACGCAGTAGCGGAAGATTAATACAAGTTATTCGGAATAGTTTCCATCAAAGGAAATTAATAGCGGATACCGTTGCGGGAAACAGTAAGCTACTGTAAGCTACCAAATAATCATTCCACTATTTCGGCTATATCGATTCGGTCGGGCATTCTTCGGCCGTTATCAGCGAGAGAATTGCGAGAATGCGATTTGATTAAGGTTGGGTTGGTTCAAAAGTTCGTATTAAGTACGTCTATGGTGATTTAGTGAATTCCAATATCACTTTAGATCATGAAGGAAAAAAATTTTTCCAAATTGATTCTACGTCACAAAATCATGTTATTTAAACACTTAAATCTTTGTTAGCATAATTCTTTTTAGAATCTAAATGCATCAACTTTAAGAAGCTTACAAAGGAGTCTCAAACCCTTATCTCTCATGTTTTTTTCTTGTCTTTTAAAATTCTAATTGCTCCACTAAAAATTGTAGTGGTATATGAGTGTCATCGATAATCCTTTCAATATACACGAAAAATAAACATAAATGTTTTGACGAATAATTTCTCTCAGGTATTTTAATTGGATGTAAACATTTTCTCTGGAATATCGGGATTGCCGAGTTCGTAAAGTCACGTCGAAACAGAGCATGCGCCATGCCACGAGGATTAACGAATACGTGGTCCACTTTCCGGCAGAAACAATAAAACTCATATTAATTAACGCGGTCTGATCAGGATTGGTTAACATTCATTGATCGTCGCGTCACGCTGATGCGCATTTATAACTAAGAGAGCATATATACGGGGATTTTCGCGTATTCTGACCCCTTGTGTTTCCGCCTACCATTATCATTATCTTTTATAAATGTTTCAGTATTTTCTTAGTAAAAAATTTTCCCAGAATAAAATTATTTCAAAGCATTTAATAATTAATCAGTAAGATTAGGACCAATGATTATTTAATAATTAGTACACGAAGAAAAATTTATATTAAAAATTACTATATATGGCAGTAGCCGTAAACCATGCTGGAATTATAAAAATTTTTACTATGTTTTCACGAAAGAGTTTAATAATTATTAATATAATAACATAGTAAAAATTTTTATAACTCCAGCAATGGTCCACGGCTACTGCCATACATAGTAATTTTTAATATAAAATTTTCTCCGTGTAGTTAAACCAAAGGTACTTAACTTTTCTTTTTATTATTTGCGCACAGCTAAATTCTAAGAAAACTTCCCTTCACAAATCTTTCTTTTCGCATCTGGTAAATCGAAAGCTTGTCTTGTAGATAATAAAACGGGGATTAACGACGCTAAGACTTCAAACTAGCCATTCATTCGTCAATGTACGCAATTATCTCTCCGTCTAACACTCTAATTTCTAAGTAAAGTTTCGCTCGCTACTCCAACTAAACGTCTATAAGAATCGACCGATTCTACGAGGTTGAGTCGCGTAACTACAAGACTTACTTGGACGGGTGACTGACAAAGAGAACGATAATTAAGAGTGTGTTTTTGCAGAATTTCTATCGTGTGTGAAAATTCAACTTATTTAAAGTACGATATTTGACGAACCGAAACAAAGAGAGAGAGAAAAAGAGAAAGATAATTAAAAAATAAGAAAAAGATGGACAGAAATTAACCACTCACAGCAAAATCAAACGATGCGAAACAGACGTTAAAGAGGAAAGATAACGAGACATATATGCTACTGTATACGATATTATATTAATCTATGGTAATCAAATAGAGCTACTGTTAAACGAAGTCCAGAGATCAGTAAAACAGAGAGAAATAGAAAAGAGGATATACGGCAACAAATACTACAGTTGTTGGCCACTCGCTCGCTTGCTTGCTTGCTGATGCTTTTACTGACCTACCCGATGACACCGTCTCGGCCGATCGGCGGCGGGTAATACGTGTACTCGTGTACCGGCATCGTCCTCTTCTCGTCTCGCCGTATCTCGTCGTGTGGCGGCGATCGCTCGTGGCGGGCATTACATGGTGGCTAGCGATTTATCTGTGTTGCGCGCAGCGTAATCTCCGACGCGACGGAGCGCGCAAAAATTGCTCTCTTTCTCTTACGATGAGAACGCAACGGGGGGTGCGTCTCCGCATCTGCTTAATCGTGGATCTCTCGTCGATCGTGTTCGCGCCTTATCACGCCGATCTATGGCACCCCCTCTCTTTCTTTTAGATCCCGCGCCTGAGTACTTCCTCCACAAGCACCACTCTGTGCGTGTCGAGAAGGTTCGAACTTCGCCTTTTCTTATCCCTGCGTGCCCCTTTTTCTTTTGTAGTTCGGTGAAGCGAAGTGTAGAAGTCAAGGGAGAAGGGGAGGGAGACAGACAGACAGAGACAGAGAGAGAGAGAGAGAGAGAAAGAAATACATAAAGGGAGAAGGAAAGGAGAAGAGGTGCCTTGCGCCAACCCTTTGGCAGGGCGTGGAAGAAAACGAGTCGCGTACGAACACCTTCGAGTGTCTCACTCCTTCTCCCCCTCTCTCTCTTTCTCTCTTTTACAATGGGCTTTGTTCGCTCTCCCAACGTCCTGAATCAGGTCCAAATAGAAAATCACTTTATACCGGGTGCTACAAGTTAAGAGCTAATTGTTCCGTATTCGCGCCATATGGGCTGGTTTGTCGTTGAGGGAACAATTCGATTTCTGCGGGGGAGGTATAGTTAAACGCTCATAAATATGCAAGGGTTATTTTGATAATAACCATGCTTTGATCTCTCTGTGTACACGGTGAGGCATTTAAATGTGAACACCTGCGTATCGCCGTTATTGCTTATAAATATAAATGTTTATAAAAAGCTGCTTAGAAAAAAAATTACAGTGCTTAGAGAGGTAATTATAGCTATAGGAGAATCATAATGGACGGTACGACGGTTTTCGAGAATTCATTGCCTAAAAACAGAATCAATCGTAAAATTATACGTAATATTGAAACGATTGCAATAAGACACATTCCAAATCGATCGAGGAATCTGTTATTAAGTAATAAACATGAAGAACATTTTGCGCATTTTCTCGAAATGCAAATTTATTAAAATAGGAAGAAAAATACAACGTGATAGTTCCAGTTCCTGCTCTTGGAAAAAACGCGGAATCGATTGTTTGTCGTTTAAATCGCGACTTCGTGAGTCGAGCACGAATCGCGCGCCGCGAAAATTGCTGGGAGTGCGACTTTCTACGATCTCAGCAATTTCCGCTCGCGTATTTTCCCTGATCTCTCGCGTTCTTGCCGGCACGACAATCGACGGCAGCAGCCGTGGCCTTTGAAGCGAGCAACAGGGTCGATCGTTACGATCTAATTGCTCGGTACGAAGAAATCGATTCTCAAAGGGGACTTCGAGATAGCTAGATGGGAGAGTAAGTAAAGAAAGAGAGACACACAGAGAGAGAGAGAGAGAGGGAGGAAATACCCACGTGTTCCCTTCGACGAATACGATGTTATATTCTTACTTCTTCTCGAGCTCCCCAACATGTCTCCTTGACGGAATCCGATAAAAAATCGACGAACGATGAACGATGAACGATAATTCAAAGACGCCGGTTAATAATATCGTTAGCTTAGCAACACGAGGCGCGCGCGCTATTATATTCCATGCTGCGGTAAGGAACGGACGGCAGTAATCCGCTTTGAAAGTCGTTAGAGAGTTAAGGTCCTTCGTGCATTAACTCAGGAATAACGTTTGCAAAAGTCGGACGTGTCACGCCGGAAACTCGCTCGTACGGTTCGTATATAGTTCCCGCTCGTGGACATTGTAGACAAACTCGTTATCGGGGAGCCAATTAAACATACGCGCGCGTGTACCGGTTCGCGTATGCGTGTATGGGTATCTGCATAAATGTTTGTGATAGTACGGGCGCACACAGTGCACAATGCACTATGCATACGCGCCGTTCGACCAGATCTAACGGTCCATAATCTAGGTCATTCCAAGATGATTCTCGTCGTCGTTTTATGTACACGGTGTCCTGGATCTATGAAGCGACCTTTCATTTACGGTTTCCTTAATTAATCCCAGGTCAAAGAAACAGTAATTTTTAAGCGATCAAAACCGATCGGTCTTTAATCCGTAAAAATCTTCGTTAAGAAATTTTGATCAAGAGAGCCGCAGATAAGAATTGACTCGCCAGATCTGGAACATCCTATATACATATTCGTGACTTTTTCTAGTTTAACAAAAGCATTACCCTACTTCCAGGATCCTGGTAAAAAGATAAAAGGAAGGAGAGGGAGAAAAAGAGAAAAGTCGAGAGGGAGCAAAGAAAAATAGTGCACGTATATACGACGCGTATTCGTGTAAGAACCAAAGATATAATTGTGACGAACAAGAAAACAGATGAAGAGAGAAAGGCAAAGAAGGAAGATAAAGAGAGGAAAAAGACAAGTGTGAAAGCGATCGATATGGCGATAAGAGTAACGAATCCTGTTAACTGTCGTCGAAAAATGGCACGAGTCAACGTGAAATCCTACCGATATAATCGAGCGATACCCTACTTTAATTAATGTTTCGTATTAATATAAACATAGCCAACGAGAAATCTCTCTGATACCAAGAAACTTCGGAACTCGTAACTTGGACGGCAAGTTACAATCACGATACAAACGCGAACGATTGGCAGACAATCTTTCCTTTTACTCTTACTTTCGATGTGATAACGCAATTCATTTCGCGCACTTTAGAATGTACTTTTAGAATGTTCTAATCTACAGTGTAGAGAGACTGCGATCAGCTTTCGACATTATTAGACACTTCCTTAATGATTTATGCAAATAAAAGTTCTCATCAGAATTACAATTATTTTATTATTTAAACTACTGACATTTAACGGGAGAGTACTAAATATCTATCATAAAGTTACAGGTTCAGCTTTCTAACAGTTATCACTAACGATGCCTGCCCGTATAACATATGGAATACGCATGAAGAAAAGCAAATCGCGTAAGTCGAAACGTAACGAAGGAATATATAACATGGAACAATAAGAAGCACGCGTTGCAATATTGGGAGCGCGAGATTTGAATACGCGGCGGTCAAGAGGTTACGCGCGTATGATAATCAGCGAGTAATTAAAACACGGCGAATTCGTTTGCATATAATTGGTTCCGCGACCCGAGCCGAGGAGAGCAACCCCTCCCCCCCCCTCGCGGCTCCTTGGCGTTTCGCCGCAGCAGCCTCGCGCGACCCGATCCGATGCCTTTCTCTCTTTACCTGAATCTCGAGTCAGGGGTCTCTTGGCAATTAGGAGGGAACTCACGAGAGTTAATGCACCGCGTCCCGATGGTCACCGATGATCCGTCGCTCGTGGCCGCACCTGGTGGTCCACCAGCATGATTTTACCAGCAGGCCCGGTGACCGGGAATCGTACCTGCATCCTTGAAAAAAAGAGACAACAGGGGTTCTCAGGTAAAACCACTTTGGTGGTGCCTCGGTGTCTTCTAAGTCGCGTCGCCGCCGCCTTTCCTCTTTTCGCCGAGAAAAGCGCCGTGGAAAGCTCTCGCGGGAAAAAAACACGAATCGACGGACGAGTCGTTGCCGCGGCGCGTCTCATCGAGAACTCTGTACGGAGTAAGGTCGATTTTTATGCAAAATTATCGTAATAACCGTGACTTCGCGGAAAAAGAGCATCGACGATCGACGCGCCGGAGATAATGTTACGATGCAGCGATCGTCGAAAAGAGCGTGGCTCTATATATACATATACATATATATAGAGAAAGAGAGAGACAGAGAGAGAGAAATAGAGAGAGAAAGAGAAGCGAGATGCTAATAAAGTGGCGGCGCTGGACTAATGAACGAGTAATAAACACATCGATCGCTAATCAACTACTCAATATACGGCGCGTATATTTAACAGTAACGCGTAAACAATAGCTCCAATGCAAGCGATATATTGTTTTCTATACCATTTCGCTTGCACTACCAGACACATAGTGTGTGCGTTTCGCCAATACTAAGTTACCAAGAAAGACTCGCAGATTAAAGTAAAACAGTTTTTCAGCTACAAGCGATATCACTACACAGCGACCGACCATAGCGACTCGTCGCCGTATCCCTATCGCTTACAGTCACACAAACGTTCTCTTGCTACTTTTCGTTAGTCTCTCGTCGGACAAAGCTAACAATCGTACTAAACACTTACGACCGCAGCACGCATTGCAAACTAATCAGCGTTCTACAAGAAGAAATATTCGTTAAAATCACTATGTACTAATGACCCTATTTCGAGAACCCGCCTCCTCGTCTTCTTTTGGCAATCGTTCAACTCGACACATACATATTGATTTGCGTGGTGTGTGTGTGTGTGTGTGTGTATACATATGTGCGCTAAAAATTACACTGCAGAAAATTTCATCTAGTCTAAGCTACTCCATTAAGAAAATCTATAACAAAGATAAGGGAAAGATCCTAAAACAATCTATGTTAAAATCCTCAATAAATTCAGGGAAAGGGAGGCAAAGAGGCATGTTGTGGAAATTTTGTAAAGGCCGAATGCGCTCACGTTGCCAAATCCCTTAGACGCGTAAAGCGCTGCCCCGGATATGTGTGTAACGTAATGTAAGCACAATGAAATCAATAACCGTAACAGAGTTACGTGGCGTGAAGCGGATCACAATCGAGGAAATCGCGCCGAAAATCGCGATCCGACGTCCGGCCGGGGGTAACGCGACCTCGGCGTTTCCCGGTGGTGGAAAATCGGGGTCATCCGGGGGATTTTCCCGGACTCGCCGTCGGTGCGAGGTTGGAGGAGGCGAATAATGCACGTGGAGCGGCGAACCCACGCGCGCTGCCTACGCGGCCAGTTATTCCCGGTGGTGGTGAAGGAGGCACGGAAGGGGTTCGACCGCACCACCGCCGGGCGACCGGTCGGGTCGATACTCCTCCAGGATCGAGGAAATTCCAGCCCGTGACTTGGCTAATCCTGCTCCGGCAACCGAAGGAACACCTCCGGCCTCCCGGCAGTGCACGTCAAACGCTAAGAAGCCTCCGCGTTAACTAACGCGAGACGTCGTATCTACCCTCCTCCTCCTTGCCCCACACCGATCTTGCGAGATTGAACGATCATTCAAATTGGAATTATTTACATATCATAGTGATTGAGCATTCTAATAACGAGACAAATCTGTTTTGCAAATAGAAAGAGAGGGTCCATTAGGTCCATTAAAATCCCCCGATTTGTCAATTAATATCAATTAAACTCTTTATCAAAATAATAACAGAGAGATCTTATTTATAGTAGGTATATAATTAAATCGAAAAAATGCAAAGAAATCTCGCGATAACGGAAACGATATAGTTAAGCCGTTGTAAAACTGAATGAAACGATGGGATAAGTTTTTGAACAAATGCCTGCACTAAACCTTTTATTGAACATTAAATCGCCTTATCGGCAAATTTCCGAGTGATAAAATTCTATGCACACCCAATGACGTTGGCTATTTCCCTGCTATAGTTCCTGCTTAACTGAACTAATAAACTTGTAAACGACATAAGCGTACTCCGCTTATATTGTTTTATGTAAGAAAAAAATTCCATTATCTCTAATATTGAGATCGAAGATGATTCGAGCATAATAAGATTTTAAACCCGGTATTAGCTCGTTGCAGACGAGATGCATTTTTTCGCAAGTATTTAATAACTACTCAAATATGCTGTTGCGCATGTCGATAAAAGCCGAGTATTCCACTGAGAAATTTTGAAAAATTTTTTGCACGATATAGCATATATCCCGTTCGGACGATTGAAATTTATTACGTTTATTCATATACCATTAATTCAAAAGTTCGTTACTGCTAATTCGCGAGCCATTCGATAAAATATTCAATTTAACAAAATGAACGAATATAATTAAATGGCACGAGGGTAATTCAAAATTCACGATAAGCGCGCAGGTACTCACAGAGAAATTCATCGTGGGCATCGGTGAGCATCAGTGGCATGACAAATTGAATGCCATTGACGTTTTCAATTGCACGTAATATTACGGATTGTATTTCGCTTGCATGACCGTCACCCGTTTCTTACGTCCCTTCTCTGAGAATAGCCGGCGTGGCAAATTCACTCGTAAAAAAGAGGCCAAGGGCTTTGCAGGCCTCACAGGGGATTCTCGCGATTCAAATGCGACGTACATGAGGTCGGATTGAGAACCACCTGCGGATCTGTCTGATTCCGTACCACCCTCCGGCCCGACCACCGACAGCACCCTCTCGCAACCGCTTTCCCCTCCTCTCCGCCACCTCCTCCCGTCTTCCCTCGGCAACAAAACGTTTCCATTCCCCGTTGGCGGTATGCCTCCTTCCAAGGAGGAGGCAAATACACCTAAACGTACATATACACGCGCGCGCGCGCGCATACTCACACATATAACAATGCACAGCCGCGAACGAACCGCCATGCAAAAGGGAACGGCGACTGTATTGCAGATCTGTAATACTCCTACCCCTTCTGAGAGAACAGCGGGCGAACTCGGTTGCTACCTCTCCGGCCCCCTCGTTCGAACCGCCACCACCGCTGCCGCCGTCGTCGACACCGCCTTTCCACCCCCGTCCCCCCCTGACGAAGCCGACTTCCTGGTCAATAACCTCGGCGGCGTGTACGCGACATAATCGTCAAATGTTCACGATCGGGATAAGTATGTCATTTGAGAACACCTCTCCCCCCTTTTCCCGTCACATGGCGTTAAACCCTTCAACCCCCGAGATTGCGATGATGCCCGTTCGCGTTTCCGTCACGTTACACGAAGAAAAAGCTGCGTAATATTTTATTAACGGTTCTTCTTTCTCCCGGAGATCGTGAAATTATTATGAGCTTGACAGAGATCCCGTAGATACGGCGAAAAATCTCTGCGTCTTACTTTGCGAAATTGTCAGTTGAATAAACGCGAGAATCATTCTTGCGGAACGGAAATCTGAACTCGAAATGAACACGCCGCGACGGTCTCAGCCGCCGCGTTTCCATATTTTTCTCGCGCGACGTGCAGTAAGGACCTTTCCTCCAAACTTCGTAATATCGCGCTACGCGAGAAGATAATAAAAACGGCTTCCCGCAAAGTGAGCTTTCAGAAGTTTGCGTTGTACGCCCAGAAAGTTCCCTTATTTATGTCTGTCTCTTATTAATTATTATGGAATGTAAGTACGAAGTTAATACGAACTTGCTGCGAGCTAACTCGTAGCAAAGTGCCGGGTAGGGCTTTATACGAGATAAATGCTTCTTAATTTTTATTTCGAGCCACGCCGTCGCGCGTTCGCAAATCCGATAAAATATTTTGGGATTACTATTTCCCTCTCTCTCTCTCTCTCGCTTGGCATTGCTCTTGTCCTAAATTACGGATGCAAATAAGCCCGTGTGCCAATACTAATATTAAATATATAATATACAAATATATATATATATATATATATATATATATATATATATAGAGTACAGATATATAACATAGAAATACTAAAATTAATCGGAAACACGGAAGCGCACAGCGGACGTGTTGAGGAAAATTTGCTGTCCGTTGCTAATTGTGAACGACCCAGGGGTTCCAAGAATATTTATCCGCGATATATTTACACGAGATGCAATATTCCGAGTCGGCGGCGCACAATAAATTCGAAGGTGTTTCTATGAACTCGTCGGCTGCAAGGTGATGCCATCTGTGGCACTTGGCGCGAAACTCGTCTTAAAAATCATCCCCCTGAGATCAATACGCCGTAGGGGTAGACAGCGGGTCTGCGAAATACAACGTAGCGGCTCCGGGAATCCGGCGCGTTTAATCTTTCCGGGCAATCGGAGACGCGCGCGACGGGAGGAGAGAATATCGTTCGTTATTTATTAAATTAAACATCCCTCCCGGACAAAAGTGTTCAAGCGGCGATCGCCGTTCGCTAACTTTTCACGTGGAACACCCTTGAATTATTGCCGCGTCGTAAACGCTCGTGCTCCCTGAGCTCGACGCTTTTATTGCTTCTCCCGAGATTAAAAAGTTGCAAGAGCAGTCGCAATAGAGAGTGCTTTCGGCACATATCGTGGCGTCAGCCGTCAAGTTTTAGTACGTCGCACGTGTATTATGGAGCGACACGACTTATCGACGAATAGGGTATATAACGACGGCCAGTGCAGAGCTGGGACACGAGAATATACCGTAAATCTCGTGCCTTGGCTTCGCCGGATATTAGATATTTAGTACAAAGTCTATCGGAATCTGATCAGCCGATTCAGGCCACACGTATAACGAACATTTTCCAAAGTGTCGGAGCTTATACGGCGAGCAAATAGCGAGCCAACATCGCCTGCATGTACTCTGTGTGTGTATCTATGTATGCACACTGAAAGAAAGGCTTGGTTAAAAAAATCCAGGCTTGGTTAATGTTACCAAGCACCTTGGTGAAATAGTTTCAACTAAACGTATAATAAGTATTACATAATTTAGTTGGCTCAACTAAACAAAATTTGCTCTTTTATAATGATTACAAATCTTTATGATTATTACAAAATGTTTTGTTATTATTATTATTATATATATAATCGGTAATAATAATCAAATTTTAAAAAAAAGTGTTACTAAATGCATCTCACAAGTTTACCAAGAATTTCTTTTTCAGTGCATGTATACGATTGCAGCGTAGTCCCGCATTTTAGCCAAATATGAAAGAAGATTCTATTGTTTGCACACCATCGAATTATAGAATACCATTTTCGACCGTTCTCGTAAATATTAATTAACGCTAATCACGATTTAACAGATTTGCCGTTTCTGCCTGAAAATACTGGGACGGAGGATTGATTAAATCTCAATTAACTTTAACGAAAATTTATGGGAACCGGCCGCGCCGAATAAACGAGGTCGTACGATTTTCGAGCATTATTCGCGAGCCTTTAAGACTTTAATTACGAAAACAGATTAAGTGCGAAAGGGAGGTTACGCAATCGACAATCGATTAACAGTCGCGTTGGAGGAAATGCCAATTTCTCTGCGGACGTTTGCTGCTAATTTAATAAGAAATCGAATATTTTTTTCATCGTGTTCCCTTAATGAATCAATTGAATTATCGAGAGAAAGAGATATTTTTAGACGCGATTGTGTTACCCGATCCGCGGCGGAAACCATAAAAAAAAGGCAGTGATCGAACGAGCCGGTTGGTGAAGAAGACCCGTGTGTATTCGGGTCAGGCATTCGGCTTACCGGGAAGGTTTTGCAAAGGTTTCCACGCGAGTGTCTCCTTTGTGGCTTCTAATGACATAATTCGATTTCCGCCGTGCCGCATTAAATCCATATTCGGCGATGTTGCGCACGGGCGCGCGCGCCTTTCGTGCTACTCCTCCTGTGCTCTCTCTCTCTCTCTCTCTCTCTCTCTCTCTCTCTCTCTCTCTCTCTCTCTCTCTCTCTCTCTCTCTCTCTCTCCCCCGCCCCTTCTTGCTCTTTCAAACATCCACGCGGAAAACGCCTCGCAAAGACGCTGGCCTTTCACCGAACGGACACATTCAGGCAAATCTCCTCACTGCCAATCTCGTTATCGCCGCCGATCCACCGATTGTGCTTCCGATAAGGTTTCGTAAACGCTTGTCGTCACGCTTTCGCCCACAGCGAAATATTCAGCTCGCGGCAAAAGTAGGGCGTGCACGTTTCGATCGCTTCGTTCCTCTTGATTTGCGAGCGTCGTCGGCGGCGTGAACCTCGCGGAATTAATTAGCGCGACTCGATACGCGAGAAGTGCCCGATGTCTCGTCTTTCTGACATCTGGCGTCTAGCGCTTCGACTGTCATTATTTCAACAATAAAGACGAGCTTTCTCGCGGGGACGCGACGAGAGGCTACGAGTTTATGGTGGGGAAAGGGTGCGAAGTCGGCGGCCATTGCTCCGAGATAGCCTTTGTGCTTTTTGTTCGGCCCGGACCTTTCATCGCGCCATCCCTTCGCGCGCACAAAAGAACTCGGGTAAATACGAAAAACGCCACGTAGGCACGTCCTCGTCGCTCGCTTTTGATTCTGAAAAATCTCTTATCGATGACGACGCTTCGCCACTTCAAGGGCCCGAACCCGCGTTGACGCGATCGCGAGATAAACAAGACCTTTCAATAATAACATACCTTCACTCGACGCAAAAAAATATAAAATAAAATAAAAGGGAAAACAAAATACGTTTTACTATCTCCGGCAACAAAAACATACTTTTATTTATTAAAAAAACGACGGACAATCTCCGATCACCGGCATAACGTTCGCCGATCCGGCGATTTAACGCGCAGAGGCAAAGAACTGAGAGAGAACGCGCAATTGCGATTTTTCTCGTTCGCGACTGCTATATGATTAAACGATGTTGCCAAGATCATAAACGAGGTCCTCGCAACTATTGTCGCCATTGGCACACGAAACGCGGCTCGGTTTAATATTGACAGCCGCGGCAACGAGAAAGTTCATAGCCCGGAGGGTAGACGGTTTGCAAGAGAGGATAGCAGGAGTACACTGGGTAAGCGGCTTATTGCGAGTGACGTCGCTGGGATTTTCGGTAACGACACTGATGGCTGTCGTCGACTTTTGGACGATAATGCGCCACCGTCCTTGCTGCTCTTTCATTAAAAACTCCGCATCACGTCAAGACGGGACGTAAGACACGCTCGCGGAAATTCGGCATATTTCAAAAAGAGAGAATGTCAATAAAACGGCTAGACAGACATCGATCAATATCTAAAGAATTGTTAAATAAGAATGACTTGACATGAGCTTTCAATTAGTCAATCAGTTCAATTAGTCACTGAAATTATTCAGTTTCTTGTTTCATCTATACGGTATCCTGCATATAGAGCTGTGAATTATTAAATATCGTACAATCGTTACTGGACAATAACACACTCATACATTCACCGTACATGCAATAAATAAAATAATGAAATTAAATCCATATGAAGACCCGGGGGGAAAAACGAGAAATGCCAGTTTTATATTTTTTGAGTAAAATGAATTTTAAAGTTTGTTATTTCCCCTATACCCGAATGTTCTACCTTCATCTTTTAACTAATTAATACAGTTTTTAATCCAAGATGTACATCAGTATGTAGTATCTCTCAAACGCTACAAAATGATAACCATATTTAATTTTTAATAAAACTGACACATTCCCTGTTTTTCCCCCGGGTCTTCATATATTCGTCGCCAGGACATTTGCTCGCATGTTGATAATTACCATGGTTTTAAGAGTGTATAAAAGTGTAAATTCTTTATGATTTACGTTCCCAAAGATACTTTTCTTGCATCTGTTTCAGCTGATAACGTTCACCGAATGGAAACCGGCCATTCATCTGGACAATCGCTACAGACTGATGAGACACGAACCGATGCTGGATGCGGACGGCAACGAGACCGATAAGATTGGAGAAGATTTATTTTAAGATATTGATCGGGGGAAGAGATGGAAGAAATCGTGAAATTAATCGTTCCGAATTTGAATACGTGCAATTATTGTAACGCATCGTAACAACGCTAGCAGCATTTAACGATGACAGGAGGGAGAGTTCTTTAGGCCAATAAAATGAAATTTAATATATTAAGGAGTCATTCGTTGCGCGCATACCGAATATTATTTGCGGAAAACGTCAATCGAACGCAGTACCACGTGAGTCGTCTCTTTGGCTACCGTCGGGTTTGTTTATGAATCGATCCACATCCCTACCCCTTCGCCACCCTGTTTCCTCTTTCGCGGAAGATGCGATACAAAAATACTGCATACCATTTCCAGGTTACCGCTACGGGTTTTAACGGCCGTTTGTGTTTAATCGGATAAAGTGTGTTTATGTCGAATAACTGCGCGAACGGTATTCCTCGCGCGCGCACACACGATATATGACATTTATATTAGTATTTAAACTGACATATTTACATGCGTAACGTGATTCTTGTCTCATATCCGACTCACACGTCTACGCACGTGCGTGCGTATATATCCATAATATCCCGTTTCCAGGGCATTATATTTTAATAAAGATTCCTGAATCCGTATGCTCGTTTCGTTTTGCTGCCAAAGGTGGAAATTGAGAATTTATCATCCGTGAAAAAGCCGCATAATTTGCTATCTGTTATCTCTGGAAAAGTGACGATGACGTTGCTCGGGGTTCCCGGTGTATGTATATATTACCGGTTGATACACACGTCCGCTCCCTAATGGTCCCGGGCACGATATTCAGCGGCTCTCCGCGCGGAGCCGAGAGCGAGGGAAGGTGCGAAGCACGGCGGGATCGGGTTCGAATTTCGGATCTCCGCTACGGTAACCGCCACGTGGTACTAGAAGCCTGACGGGGTCTGCGCCGGGCCAGGTGGTAGCTCTCAGATCCAGTCTCGCAGACCCTTTCCGTTCCCCTTCTCGCACCCCATGGCGGTGGCCACGCGACAGCTGTTGATCGTCGTCCCGTAATAATGCGCGAGAGCGTACCCGGATCCCGCGCGTTAGACGGACGGGATCGGCGTGGCCTCGCGGAGACTGCAAGTACTGCAACGTCGACCATCATCAGCGCATCGTCTAATGCACGCGGGCGGGGTCAATTCGGCACCGGTTCGACTAACGGCTTAACCCTTCCCCGCCGGCCTACGCCGCTCTCGATCGTCGGCGATACGCGGTCACGAGGAGAGGCCTGGAGGAGAAGCCTGGTGTCGGCGCCATGGCGCGGTTCGCATCATCATCGGGCCGACACAAAGAGCCCATTCAACGACGGTACAACGATCCTGCTCTGGGGACTGTGGGCCGACAGGCCGCCTGCTCGCCTGGCCTGTCTGCCTACTGTCGTGCAACACGGCCTTCGGCAGATGCGGCGGCGCGATGCGCCCGGCATGGAATGCATTTCCACGGAACTCGTTGCGTCGCTTTTTCTTTCGGGACGCGTCCAAGTATACGGCGAAGAGCAGCGTTTCTCCTCTCGCGCGTTTCAGGCACAGTAACGTAATAACGTAATTGATATGCGGCGTAATTGGCGATTAGACAACGACGCCGTTGACTTTTAACCCTCCAGCTGTCTCGCCTGAGATTTCTTCAAAATTATCCGCACCAATAAGATAGAAGCGCAACGCAATTTCGATACGTTTCCTCGAATTTGCCGTCTTCGTGTAAACTAAAGTAACGATTGTAAGTTAACACATACACACGCATGCGCGCGTGCACACGCGTACGAACACACAGAGGATAAAAAGGGCTAAACGATTAGTCACGCAAAGTTCTCGGTTCTAGCTGAACAGGACTTTCCGAGGGTAATTTACTACGGTGCAACGTATTCGCTCGCAAATACACTCGTAGAAAGCGAGAGCGAAAAAGGAACGAGAGTCTCGGATGAAAAAGGTGCGCCTGCGAGCGAGAAAGTAGCCGATTTGGCTGTGCAGACTTGGACACGTTAGATGTGGTCGGTGTTGGCTTTCCAGCAACAGTGTCGGATAGAATCGCGGTTGCGGTTGTGTTGCGCAAGTTACATTCGCGCAGAAAATAGCAAACAGTCGGAAAAGCGTGTCTCGTAACGTATCGTGTAACATTATCGCATGATTCCGCGCGTGAAATCGGCTGGATCTTGCCTCCGCTGTAAATCGGCTGACACAGCTTAATTATTTGATAAACTATCGTTAATCAGCGACGTCGTCTCGTTCGATGTAGTTATACGCAGGATACGAAAATGCATTCCTGTTTCCCACTAACGGTGTACTCGATTCGATTTACAGTGATTTCCGGAGTCGTCGCGGTTTCGTCTGGTAGACACGATTAGGCACTTTCCGAAGCAGCCGTACGTTCCCTGTACCGGAAGAGACCGTGCCAGCTGGTAAACGAAACAGGTTACGCGACGGTTTTCGTGTTCGACGTCAAGGATCGGCGCACTTTCGTCGTTCGTATTCCAGGAACATTCGTAAATTTCATTTGGACTCGAGAATCTTCTCTCGACCAAAATACCATAGCGCGATAGTTGCTACGATTTTTTTACATTACGTGAAAATCTAAAAACATCCTATGTAGCATTAATTATTTAACACACGAAATGAACGGTTTTGCTAAAGTATCTAAAAATTTAATCAGATACAGATCAGAAAATAAATTATATTGGATCATCCTAAATAATTATGTAGGACGCTCAAGCTGTTTGCTGGGTCAACATTTTTTGCAGCATTGTTATTATGCTTGAGCGTCCTACATAATTATATAATATAATTTTAAATAATTCAACACAATTATTTTTATAGATCTGTATCTGGCTAAATTTTTAGATACTTCAGCAAAACCGTTTTTCTGTGCAGCGTCATAAAAAATCTTTAATAGAATTATATATTTAATATATAAATTTTTAGATCGTACAAAATGAGAGTTTTTTGAGTAAAGATTATTAACCTTTTGCGGACGGGGAGTACGTTTACATGGTCTCCGCTTATATTTCAAAAACTATTAGCCCGATTTTTATGAAACTCGAAATACACAAGTCTTTTGTGAATTTCAAATTTTTTACTTCAAAATTGAAGAGGGCCATCAAAAAATTTCTGTATTTCAAGTTTAAAAATCGGGCTAATAGTTTCTGAAATATAAGTGGAGAGCATCTAAACATGCTCCCCGTCCGCAAAAGGTTAAATTGTATTCAATAATCAGTAGATATTTTTTTACTTCGTGACTTACAAAAGTATCGCGTTGCATCGCAATGCGGCTGTATCATTACGATCGGGAAGAAAAACGAGGGAGAACGGCTGGCGAAACGCGCCTCGGCAGGGCGATAAATCTATTTCGCATTCGTCATCTTTAAATAAAATGCATCTCGTGCCAGCGCGTATAGAAAGAAGTTTTGCACGTATCCCCAACGCGGTGAGAGAGCAGCTGTTCCCGCACACCTGGCAAAGATTTTGGAGCCCCTGGGACCATGGGTCGGCTATTCGGAATTCCTCCAGAACCCACAGCGGATTCTATATGTGCGCCGGGCTTTCAACAACATTTCGTATATACGAACGGAAAAAATGGTTTTGCTGAAATGTTAAAAAATTTGGCCAGATATAGATCTGAAAAATAATTTTGTTGGATCATCAAAATAATTATGTAGAACGCCTAAAATAGTTTCTAGAATATCAAAACTTTTTGCAGCATTATCATTATGTTGGAGTGTCCTACATAATTATTTTGATGATCCAACAAAATTATTTTTCAGATCTGTATCTGGCCAAATTTTTTATTATTTCAGCAAAACCGTTCTTTCCGTGCGCGGTATTCATTCGCGTATCCATTTCTCTGCTTAAAATGTATAATCCATATTAATCCACGTTATTGAATACAATAAGTTTTCTAACGCATTATTCCGGCGTTTGTAGCGGTAATTCGGTCAATACAGCCGCCATTAGCATTCGAGGCGTCGTTATACCGTATTAAATATCGTTATATTGTATTAAATTGCTCGTTGCGTTCTTAATGAAGGAAGCCACTTAAGATTACGAACAAAGTAATGCTGATTTCTACGGTTAAACTTCTATATCGTGTTGACTTTCTCGAAGATTATTTCCAGTGGACTTTCAATTCGCTTCAAAGATGAATACCTCTTGTGAACCGTGGTGTAAGAGAAACGAGGGAGGATTCAGGAATTATTAACGCAGAGCATAAATAATACGCAATACCGCGGTAATTGAGAAGACTTCATAAACGGAAATCCGTATTCGTAATTTCGGTGTACTCGCGCGGACGTAATCCATATCGAAGTGAATAATTCACCGCAATTGGCGGTTTGATATCAATGAGAAATCGGATTAGCGTTAATTATGGATAAAGCCAGACCGCTCCCGAGTATTCCTTTGGCGATGATATTACGAAGATACTTCCTGCTTATATTCTTGAAAATTGCTTATCTAATTAAGACTGTCGATATCGATCAGCAAAGAATAGTCGCTATCCGTGCAGATAAAACAAAAAATAAACCTGTTGATTAAGATTTATAGAAAAAAAGAAACTAACGAATAAGGGCCAATTTCACCAACCACGGTTAACTTAAACGGCCGGTTATTCCATTGGAATTGACCAATTCGCATTTGTCGTTAAGCAAAATTAACAAATGCAATTGGTCAATTCCAATGGAATAACCGACCGGTTAAGTTAACCGTGGTTGGTGAAATTGGCCCTAAGTCGTCCAAGCTCGACTGACTGAGTTATTTCTCGCAATATTTACTTTGCATTCAATAATCGTGGAATATAAAATTATAATATGCGTTAATAATCGCTATGTATTGTAGAATACCTAAAATTCCACGAAAAATTATGCTATTTAATTATTATTATACTTATAATGTATACATTTCCATTAAGTATCGTATAAATTTTACGCTCGTTCATAATTTTACATACATTTCACATAGTATAAACTCGGATTATATTATTCTTTCTTTTATGGATAGTAGTAGTCGTACATTGGAGAAACACAGCGAATCTCATTATTCAAAGATATCGGTTCTCGAGAAAGAAAGGAAGAAAGGAAGGAAGGAAGGACAAACCGAGAGACACTAAATAAAAGAGAGAGAGATCTGCAAGGAGCAGGGACCGTCGCATGTAGAATCGGACAGTGAGACGAGGAAAAAAACAAAAAGGAGAAAGAGAGAATAAGAGAAGAGACGGAGAGAGAAGGGGGAGGAAGAAGGGGGGGCGGCGCGCCGCGCGGAGAAGCAAATAAAGAAGCAAAAATCGAGCGAGGTGAAGGAATGCTCGACCTTGGCGTCTCGTTCGCGAGGACTATGGCACCTTCTCAATCAGAGGCCAGATGAAATCGAGAGAAAGAGAATAGCGTTCGTTGCAGCGAATCTTATTGGCGCGCTACGCCTTTCGCGCATCTTGCGATCGTTAAGGGCTCAATATCGCTAATGACTTTCGGAATCAATCTTGTTCATATTACGTTCATATTACACGAGTTTACACCTTTTCTCTCTGTCGCAACGTATCTATAAAAAGCGATAGTAAACTTTTAAATCCGGTTCATTTGACACTCGAAAGTTATTACGAATTTGATTAAGTTTGCACCGTAACGTATCATTCATTTACATTTTATTATTCATAAAGCAATGTTTTTTTATGTCACGGTACACGCGGCGAGTTAATTAAAACCCGGTTAATGCAACTGGGCTGAATGTCGACCGGGAGGAGCAATATGTTTACACGAACAGCCGGTTGTTTTTCAGCATTACGCGAGTCTCGTAATCGCGGGAGCGCCGCTGCCGAAACCGATATGTAATTTCCGCGCGAATCCTTTCCCGGTGTCAAAAAACACGGAAGCCTCGGTTCTTGCGCGCGCCGAGAAAGGCTGCGTTCGGTTTGGGCGCTCTGTAAGTAGGAGACACAGAGCGACACTGGGTGCTTTCCATTTAGTGACACAAGTCGACACAAGTATCGTTCTGTCTTCGTTACTCATTGAATGCAAGAAAGAGATAAAACGACGTTTGTGTCGACTTGTGTCACTAAATGGAAAGCACCAATTGTGTGACACGGTCGAACACTGTGTCTAGATGCTTGATGGAATGCGTTGTTAGGCACATTCAAGTGCTAAAATGCTATATATATTTCGTACACGGTCGTGCTTTTCACAAAACCAACTAAAACAAAACGAAACACGAATCCACTTATTGTTGGTAAC
The DNA here is from genome assembly GCA_003063835.1 of Aphaenogaster floridana. NCBI lineage: Eukaryota > Metazoa > Arthropoda > Insecta > Hymenoptera > Formicidae > Aphaenogaster > Aphaenogaster floridana. Next base: position 558,294 of record NJRP01000089.1, on the reverse strand, counting down.
TTATGGTACAATACCACATGTATAAAATGAAACAGCCCTACAGCACCATTCGCAAATTGGCAGCCATGAACTAGATTCTGTGTTCGGCTATGCTCTACAGCTGTGTTCGACCGTGCTGTGACGTGTCGTTGTTGGAAAGCACCGCGTCTGACATTGTGTCGATGTGTGTCGTCTATCTAAATGCCTTGATGGAAAGCTCCCATTAACTTTGTTGCTCATTAAATGTAGAACAAAGATAGTATGACGCTTACAGCCTGTGAGCGCCCAAACCGGACGCAGCCAAAGTTTGCGCGATTTAACGCGATTTAAATGCTGTCGATGCAAAATATCTCGCGCGCGCGCGACCGGCGCGGCGCGAGGCGCGTGACGAAATACGGTACGTAACGCGATGCGTATTTATGTGCGTGCATGCGTCGCTTTTAACCGGCCGCGTATGCATCGCCCCGCGAACTAATCTCTCTCGCAAGTGGACGCGGGGAAAAACGCATCGCCTCATAAATCATTCGGCGTGTACGCGAAGCGATATCGGGCGAAATCGCGCTACGCGCGGCTCCCTCCCGGCCCCCCTTTGCCCAGTTCGCTCGTTAAAACGGGACGTTTTGCAGACAGGACAAATGCATCGCGTCGAAGCTCGAGAGAGAAAAAGGAGCGAAAGGTGTGCCGCGGCCAAAAACTGGCTTTCAGCGGTGGCCTGGCTTTTCTCAAAGAACAACCGACCGCAATTCCCGCTTCGCCCCACCACCGCGCCGTCATGCACATTTGCTGCTACGAATCAAAAACGGGGACTGGCGCGAAGGTGCCATTGTCGTTAGCGACTTCAAGAGCGCAATTTAAGAAGAAAGAACGGGAATCGTACACACATTGTTCGACGTCGTTCGGGTGAAAAATGCACGTTTGCCAAGTGATTTCCGACGATAATCAGAATTCCGCTCGATAGTGCATCTCATAATCTATGCAATAACGCAAAAGATACTAATCAATCCCGTTATTGCGGTCATTAATACTGTTAAATTATTAACGTTGCCAAGAGCAAATTAATAATTATATTCATTCATCTTTAATTCGCGTCCCTTCGCATTATCCCTTCGCGTTACTAAAATTCGATCGCGCACTTCGAAACGTAAACGAAGCGTAAACGAGAGCGAAATATTAAAAAAAGACGTATCTGCCTATTCCCGAGTAAACAAGAATGCGAGAAACGCGAGAGAATTTTGCAGGACAAAACACTGCTCGTCACGTGATTGCATAATATCGATCGCGAAGCTGCTCCGAGTACAAGATTGTGGAACGTTGTGTGTGCAGGTTGCCGAGCCAAGCAAGCAGCCGAGTAATTCGATGCTCGGCAAAGGTACCCCCATCGAGTCACGTTTCCAAGTGGCATTACGCAAGAGGCAATGTCGTCGTCATGACAGCTTTATGATCGATAAAACGGATTCGATCAAATAAGAATCCCGGCTATGTCGGCCGCGACACGTTTCGCTAGACTCGACTGCCAGTCGAATTTCAAATGGTCCAGTCGAGTAATTTTCCCTGTCTAGCTTTTTTTGCAAGGAATTATCAACGCCAGTCAAGTAGAAGTGACACGAGAAAGAAAGAGCAAGAGAGAGAGAGAGAGAGAGAGAGAGAGAGGAAAAAAGGCTACGCGCTCCACCGAATAACGATAAATCTCTCAATAGTTGTTAATCGATCACCGTGAGTCACAGTTGGAGACATTCGTCTCGGAACGTATAGCTCGATAGAAAAGAAACGAAAAAAATCCGATCCTTCGCGCGTGCACTGACGCAAGGTAAGCTAAATAAACGGTTTGCGCGACATATTATTATTTCTGCACGTCGTATATGATTATTTCTATGACATGCAAGTTAACCTTGCAAGGTCCCAAGTTATTTTTACATTTCAAAGAGTCGGAAACGTATCTGGATTGGCGAAGATACACTCTCGCAATTCTATAAGTATTCCTAGTCTCAATATTTTCGCTATCGTATCGCGATTTAAATAATGGTAATGAGACTAGTTAACATATCGCGTGGAAGATCGTGGAATATTTTATCAAGGTGTTGCGTAAAATTTTGCGTAACTGCATTTTCCGCGTTATACCGCTGGAATCGTACCCACGCGTCGTTAATGAACGACAACATAGTTTTAGCGGGTCGACGATTCACTTCCAACGTTTTACCGACCGCTTGTTACAACTCCAATTAGGCAAGTGTCCTATGATTAAAATGCAATCAGAGATTAACCGCGCAATTGTAACGTTATATGTAACATCGACACATAATAGCCGATTAAACGACAAAATTTCATACGCTATATAGTTTGGCACCTTTATACATCATCATAATTTTGCGTGCATGTGCATCGCGTAATGCGACTCCTTTATTATATTTCAAATTAATTAGAAGTATCGAGCGGTCATATTTAACCGTTCCCATTTTTCAGATTAATATAAATATTTTTGCATAAAAGATAAGATCTTGAGACAGTTTGTGACTTTTTATGTATGACTATTATGAGTTAATAAAAAAGTTCAAAATTTCAAAAACGTATCTTTTGCTCAAAAAATGGAATATTAATCTGAAAAATGGAAATAGGCAAAAATACCGCTCGGTACTTCTAATGTTAATCAGTAACAGTGATTTCAATTCACGGTTCAGTATCGCGCAAATGAACGTAATAAAACTTAATGTTCATGCACTCTGACACATCTACTTATATCCAATTTACCAAAGACAAACTACGACTAAGAAAAAAAAACAAATAGCACTGTTTTCAATCTGCACAGGGATCCTGTGGATCGGAAAAGGAAGAAAAAATAAGAGAGAGAGAGAGAGAGAGAGAGAGAGAGAGAGAAAAGCAATCAGCGGGAAAAACGAGGAGCTACGAAAGTAGAAGCGAAACTCGGGAAGATGAGGTGGATGCGAGAGAGGAATGGGGAGAGAAGCCCGACGATGTTGCGCGTCGACCAAGGTCTATGTCATTGGAAACCGACAGGATCGATTCCACGTCTGTTTTTCCGTCTTCCCTTTTTTTTGCACGGTGAATTCTGTATCGAGAATAGCCTAGATATCGCGTTGTTTCGTGAGACTCCCCGACGCGCGGACGTCGAGCAAAAGTTATCGAGACGAGGCCGCCGATCCTTTGTGCGACGACGGAACAAGAACGCGGGGCGCTCGTTTTCGCATTCAATTTCGAGAATACACGCGGTATATAAATCACGTGAACGCGCGCGAAACCCGAGCGATGAAACGCGAAGCGCAAATCCGCATAGTGACTATGCAGGTTCTCGATATCGCTCACTCAAAATTATTCGCGCGTAAAAAAAGACATTACGTTACACAGTATAAAAAAATATCCTATTATTCTTGTAATTAAAAGATACCCTATATTGTGATTATCAATACTATCGCGTTCGCCTCATTTGGAATCGTCTGCGTGTAAAAGAGACCTCGTTATTTTTGTTATTTTTGCATACAAGAATATATCCTTTATTAGATATACATTCTCGCGCGCGATACCCTAAAGTTCGTGTCAGACCACACTGGAGATTGAAGATTAGAATTTGATAAATCAAGACGAAGAGAATGAAGATTAAGATTATCTGATTGGTCGAATTCTAATCTCCAATTCGCAATCCTCAATCTCATGGTGGTTTGACATGGACTTGAGATTTCATGAGGACTTTTGTTTCGACAGTCGTCATGACGATCCGACTGCGAAGAGAAAGAAGAGATGAGAAAGCTGCCTACCTGAGTTAACTTACTGTGGAATCGGTAGAGATAACTCATGTAGCAAAGACACTATAATAATCACCCTTGACTGGCTGAGTCACTCGAGACCCGAAGGGTATTCGTCAGTTTTCGAAGATTATTCGTGCATTCTTTTCACATCGCAAGGGTGTCCAAAATCAAACTTGAAAAGTTTCTGCTTCTTTTTCTTTTATTTATTACATTTAGGACCGATTGCTCCAACTTCTTGGTAAGCTAACTAACAGTTAAATCATATGTTTATCTTTGTCTAATTCGAAGGAGAAACAAAGAGAGACATATGATTTAACTATTAGTTAGCTTACCAAGAAGTTGGAATAACCGGCACTTACACGCGAAGTAACTTTTTGATTTATTTAATATCAAAAATGACCGAGCCACAGTCCTCCAAAAGATACGTCTTCCGAGAGTAAATGCTGTAGGCTGATTCTGTAACTTTTACGACGTGTCGTTGTCGTTACATTGTCGTTGCGCAGCTTTTTACCATGTTACACCTGCGCAACGACAACATAAGGATAACGACATTGTAAAGATTACAGAATCTACTGGACCCGGCAGACCCAGTGTTTCTCACCGACAGACGAACCTAGGGTAAAACTTTGATGGAACATCCGCACGATTGACAAGAACGCGAAGCAAAGATCAAGATTTTCCGCGTCTTGTTTTGACGTCGCCATGACAACCCGATCTCACGGCGGACGGCAGAGAGAAAGAGAGAGACGAAGGAGTTGCCGACCTAAGCTAACCTAATCTAACCTAACGTGATCGTGACAGCTCGTCGTCTCGTGTTCTCTGCCCCGCCATGGCGCGACATCCCGTTGCCAGGACAACGTAGGAAGCTTTTCAACGAAAAGAAGCGAATAGAGAGAGAACGGTCGCCGCCGTCCTCTCTCTCTCTCTCTCTCTCGCGTTTCTCTCCCTCACCCTCTTTTCCTGCCCCTCGCAGGCTCGCACAGAGATCGGCGTGACGACTGACGGTTTGATCCTTGTTCCCCATCGAATCGATTTAAACGCAATTTGTTGTCTACGAGGCACGATTCCGCGGCGGAAAAGCGACCGGATGAGCGACGCGGCGGAAAACGTACGTGAGAGCAAGGACAAAGGACGAAGGAAGAATGAATGAGGTTGAACGTTTGCGAGATAAAGAAGACGGGAAGAAGCTTGGAGTGTCGTAAATACGATCCAGTCAATAAACAGGCGTTTTCTCGATGGGGCACATCATCTATTACTATTACATACATATACTGGTGAAAATTATTTCTATCTGTGGACATTAACATCTCCGCAGGAAGTGCGTGAAGAAATGCGTGACGACACCGGCGCGAGTTTTACGACAGCTGACATTTAGCAGGCGTCAATCTCGACGATCTCTGATAACTGGATAATATTTAACGTCCATGCTGAGTAACGTTACGTTTATCTCATAAAAATCTTACAAACTTAATTCCCTCTCAACTGCCCGAACGGCAGATCCTCTCCAAGTGCTCCTGTTTAGTAACGGGACATATTTACGACGTTTAACGTACCTCTCTCTTGAAGGAAATACGGTTTAGCGAAACACAGCGAGCGGATATACATACACAAAGCGAGCAGCGTCGAGAGCGTGACAAAAACAAACCGAGGAAAGGTCGAGGGGGAATTCGAGGAAAACCGCGCGGCACTGGCAGACTACGTTTCGCCTTTAGAGATTTACAATGCGAGCGAGGCTCGTTCGATGATGCCTCACGAAATACCATCGCTCTTCCTCACCTGAGTCACAATTTCGGGACGACCGGCGGAGAGCGGTCCATTGTTTCGGAACAAGATAGAAACGCGCACGCCGGGATGTTTCGCGGTCGCGCGAAACAAAAATCCGTGCCCGGAAAATCGCGTTTCGCGCGGCGAGGAACGATGGAAGGTCGAAATTTTCCCGAGGTCGAAATCTCGATCGAGAGCGACTCTCGTCCGACGACGGTTCGTTGCGCGCGTCGTCCCTCCGACTCCGGCCCGGGAGGGCAAAAACGCAGGCGGATGTTTTTACGCAGCGCCGAAAACACTCGCCCGCGCCCGGAAAACATCCTCGCGGAGGAAAAAAAACGAACGTCGGAGGGACGGACGATTCACGTCGTGCGTCGTCGGAAAAACCGACGCGGCTGCCGGTATTTTCGGGAGCGCGACAAAGAGGAAGAGAGCTTGGGCCAATATCTTACCCCATCGCCGGGAAGGTCGCGTAGGGGAACATCCTCGTTCACTTCCAGGATCCCGACGTCGCCGGCTCCCTCGCACGTAGCGGTCTCTCTTTCTCTCTCTTAAAAATCTGCTTCTCACCCACTTTTTCTCCCTCGCTCTCCCACCCTCGCTGCCGTCGTCTCGCGAGAGGGCGATCGGCCGCGGAACAGGCACAGGCACACAAGTTCAAGGTCGCGGTAGGTTAAGGCAGGTACGAACGTTCGGCGTTGGACGCGCGGCACGGAGGAACGAAGCGCCGGTTCGCGCCGATCTCGCCGTTACCATCGGCGAGAGGCGTCGAGACAAAGGATCGCGCGCACGTACGGTATGGACGCGCGGCGGCGACGGCGGTGGCGGCGGCGACGCACAAAGAACAACCGGCGTGTTACGTACCGCGGGGTCTCCCCCCGGCTCGCGCCGGTAGCGTCCCGAGTCCTATCGGCGATTTTTAGGTTAGCGGTCAGACCGCGACCGTCCAGACCGGCTAGACAGGAACGACGGCGTCGATGCGCGGTCTCGTGTCTCCTCGCGACGGGTCTCGCGCACTCCGGTGCGCGACGGTGTGTGGCAGCTGTATACGCGCTCTAGTCTACACGCCGCGATGGTGGGGCGCAGACTGAAGTGCGGGGAGTAGTGGGGATGGGGGATCGGCCGGCTGAAGGGACCCCAGACGGGGTAGGGGTAGGTTAGGTTGGGACGCGAGGGGAATACCAGCGCGCCCTTACGCGGCGCGGCAGCCACGCGTACTATGTACGGACGGTACTTGGGTGTGTGTGTATCTGTTGCGCCGGTGTGCGTGCACGTGTGTGCACGCGCGTCGTGCAGACGGAATAGAATGTGTGCCGATATACCGCCGGTTCGCAGTTTCGCTGCTCTGCCCTTCGCTCCGGTAAAAGACTGGCGCACACTGGCGCATGGCGTGCCGTACGCGCGCGGGCGCCCAAGGAGTCCTCGCAGCGGTGCTCAACCGTGAATTTTCGGCCACTGTTGCAATTCCGGGGCGAGGCGGGGGTCCCTCGCGAAAGGGCGTTAAAAATACCGCGGAGAACGATCGGGGGACGATCCGCGAAACGAGAACGATTAGGAATTAGGTCATGTGAATCTCAAATTTGCTGGATTTTACCCCGTAACAGGAATCGATATGATCTAAAAACCTCACTCAGTTTTCAACGTTATTCGGAATTAAACCATCTGATGATATAGTGGATTTAATCCAGTATATCATCCGCGCATATCCACCGCTATTTCACCTCTTGTACCTCGTGTTTTTTATAAAAGCGCGAAATGCGACGTCCCCGCGTAACTGCATGAAGATGTATGTCATAATATTTGCTAATTAATAGCAGACTTCAATTAACCGGAGCGACCGCACCTGCCCCCCCCTTTCCGCCCGATTACATAATAGAAAATTGATAGTAGATAAAATCTCCGATGCCGCACCTAGAGCATAATCAATTTTACAATATCGAACGTTTAATTAGCCCGAAGCAGATGTAAAGGATGTTCCAGAATTATCGCGAAATTGTATTTTCCGATCGTCAACGATATATCTGCTCGCGCGAGTCTGTGCCGTTTTGAAAACGTTAGGTCCGCGATTTATGACATATTCGCTAAAGTTATTCTCTACGGATCTGCATTCGCAGCCGACAGTCCTCGCGAGAAACGACTCGGGAAAATTGCCGCCTCGGTATTGTTGCAAATCCGGTCGAGTGCGTGCGGACACAAAGGAACGTGGGCCCCGACGAGAAGAAACCAGTATGGAGACCATGAAGCGAAAGGATATTGCTGCCCGACGCCATTGGTTATGCAATGACCGCGATTACACGTTCCGCACAATATGTGTAAGCAAACACGAGAGATGTAATTTGAATGAAATATTCGATTACATGCACGGTGGAACCGAGGCGTGCGAAGAGTGCCGAATTAACACGTGTTCCTCGACGTCTCTCGATGCGGCTTTTCACTCGATACGTGGAAAGAACGGTTTTGCTGAAGTATCTAAAAATTTGACCAGATCTGAGAATAATTTTGTTAGATTATCAAAAATAACTCCGTAGGACGCTCAAGCATGATAATAATACTGCAAAAAATTTTGTTATTCTAGCAACTATTTTGAGAGCAGTCTATATAATTACTTTAATAATTCGTTATTTTCAGATCTGTATTTCGCCAAGTATTTAGATATTTCAGCAAAACCGTTTATTCCACGTATAAATGATTTAAGAATCGCGCAACCGATTTATAATCTACGAAGATAAAATTAAAGCGTATTTATGACGTAAATCATAGGGGTAGGCGGGGCATAATGGGACCACGGGGTATAATGGGATATGGTCGATATCTCTTTACAGAGATGCTGCCATGTAATGAAATGTATGGAAATTATTACTCTTAGATGTGTTCCTACCCGCGTGCTGTTATCAGTTTCCATATTATTTTTAGCTGAAAGATACTAGAAATTATTTAATGCGTTCGCTATGCTCTCCGCGACT
>NJRP01000089.1:502394-514758 GCA_003063835.1 Aphaenogaster floridana | reverse complement strand
TAAACGAATGTACCCACAGAGTTCACTTCACAATCAACAAAAGTCATAATCTCATATTTATGTATTATATAATTTCTTTTTTGTAATTTTTTAAAAATAAGTATTAAAATGTATCACAAATTAAATAAATTTTTAACAATATCGATGTTTAGTAATACCTGTCTCTTATACACATCTAGATGTGTATAAGAGACAGGTTTATTCTATTGTTGCAATAGAACTGAACTCTCAGTGCTGCCGTGCAACTATATCCTACAGATCTCTCAATCATACTATATTTGTTCTGCAGACCACATTAGAGAGATAGCAATAATTCTTTAGTTGAAGCAATCATATACAAGAATATTCTAACCGAATGTTACTTATCGTAAGAACTACGGTTGTGAGAACCGTATAGGTGAGCATATCTTAACAGCTATATTCAATATAATATCAATATAACTTGAATTCACATACATTTCTTTTCCAATCATAGAGAATGTTGTTGTAACAACCATAGCCATTTTTTCCGTGTACGATTCATTTATCATGACTTATTATCTCGCGTCATATAGTAGGTTGTATTAAATTATTAAAACGATGGAAATATACAGGATGAATGAAGTTACGTATGAAGAGAGTTACTCGTGCGTATACGCGCGCGTAGACCTTCATAGCCGCGTGCGAAGTTATACGCTCAATCGTAAATGTCTTTTAAAAATCCCGCTCACGTTCCCGCTAACTAAAAATAACGATCGTCGTTAGAATCCATTTTACAGGTATTGCAACCGTTTTTCTTTTCTCTGAAACGCAAAATACTCGCGATACGTTATCGAACAGACAGCAAAATAGATTTTATAACGTATAACGTATGAGATCTCTATCGTACGGCCTTTTATAAAATTTTCATCGATGCATGGTAAAGACGTTCGGATGCACTCGCACGTGCCTCCAAAGTCCTCGATGGTCACTTCCATCATGGCATTTTCCATCGCCATCCATCGGCGGGGATCGACGTTCGCAGGTCTCGAGAACTCCGCTAGATCGCTCATTGCTCCAAATTGGCGTGGCGAGTATATTTGTATTTAATCTCCGTGTTGTTTGAACGAATGGAGTGCCGATGCGGTGGTCCCGCAGCGGCGATCCATCATCGGCGTCGCGAAAGTCAACGACAAACGTTCGGCGCGATCGGATACCGTGCCAGAATCGCCGTGGTCGTCGTTGTCACGTGGGCGAACCAGAATGGGCACGGTTTCTCGTTGGTCATGGTCCACGTACCGCTCGGCCCGATTAAACGTCGTTCGCGGTTGAAGAGACACGCTCTCTCGCCCAAGCTTCCCCCCTTCCTCTTTTTCCCTTTCCCATCTTCTTTCTAATATATTAATCTTTACTCAGTTGCAACGTAAATTTTCCAACTTTAGTGATAACTCGAATAACTGATATACATTCAATTGTTTTGAATTAGCATTACCTAGGACTAGTTCGGATGCCTTGGTCTGTTTCAGGAACTGAAAACCGAAATAATTTTGCTAGCACTTGTATACCGATATCATATATACCTTTATTTTTATAATACCGGTATTCTAAAAATCTTTAATGAATATATTGGACCGGTATAATTTTCATAATACCGGTATACATATAAGTTTTCGGTAATACCGGTATTATACCAGTATTATACTCTCTCTCTCTCTCTCTCTCTCTCTCTCTCTCTCTCTCTCTCTCTCTCTCTGGTATTACTACTATTATATATATATAGGATATTATTTTATAACCTAATAAATTGCATATAAATTTGTTTATGATCACCTGAGTGATAACTTGTAAATATATATCATTAACATACATGAATATACAGAGTACATTCGTTTATGCAGGGCTGCGTTCGAAACGTCACCCGAGTGCACCCATGTATCATTTTATCCTTGTTTAACTTTCGGTGAACAACAAGGATAAAATGCTACCTGGGTGCACTCGGGTAATGTTTTCAAACGCAGCCCTGCATAAACGAATGTACCCACAGAGTTCACTTCACAATCAACAAAAGTCATAATCTCATATTTATGTATTATATAATTTCTTTTTTGTAATTTTTTAAAGATATGTATTAAAAATACATGTATTACAAATCAAATTGATTTCTAACAATATCGATGTTTAGTAATACCACTAAAATACTAATATAATATCAGTATTACCGAAAGCATTATGCATATACCGGTATTACATCATATACCGATATTTATATTAACCCGTCAAGGATACACATATTAACTCACTTGGGCCTACGGGTACACTGGACACAAAATACCCAGTCGCAATTTTTCGTTTATAATTTCACTTCTAATTCAACGTAGAGCTTTTTTTTAAATTAAAGTTTTATGCAATTCTGCGTAAAACAAACCCGTAATCGATTAGGTTTAATAAATCTAAAGCGGAAATATTAATCATTGAAAAAAAGAAAAATTTTCGAATTTTTGCGTTTTTTTATTCAATCTTCAATATCTCCGGTTCTAATTGACGAAAATAAAAATTTAAAAAAGCATTTTAAAGCGGAAAAATAGTACTTCAACGTTTTTTGATACGGCTTTTAGGCTCGTTTCTACCTGATCCTTATACCACCCGAATTAAATTACGGGTCAAACGTACCCAGGGTACCCTTGAGGGATTAATCGGTTTTTATTTCGGTCATTATATAAAACCGAAAAATACCAGTAGGTATTACGGTATTTTTTATATCGCTTTTAATCCCTGGTTTGTTTTAAGTAACTTTATTTAATAATTAAATTTAATTAAATATTAATTTGAAACAATTGTTATATATATGTTTTACCGTTTTGTGATAACAGGTTTAGAAAATCTCCCGTAATCTTTCGATTTGACAGGCCAAAGAGATAGTGCATCTAAATATACACGTCTACGTCACTCACAGAGAGGGCTTGATAATTATTTTGTAAATAAATTCTGAGATAAGATATAGCCGCATAAGCGCGAATTTCGAGGCTAACCGAGGGACCGCGAGAATCACGTGTAATATTTAATTTTAGAAAATGTGAAAAGCCGCAGGAACTTTAATGGATTTCCCGGGTGCGCGCACTTTCGCCTACCGTTTTATCTCCGCAAATTGGGTTAGTCTCCTTGGCCGGCCGCGTTCTCCCGAGTCCCACCTGTCGTCTTCGCGACATCGTTCGCCGCTGTAACGAAGCGGACGCAGCTCGACGAGAAAGAGACCGGACGGCGGAATAGCGGCGGATCTTTAATCCGGCGCGGGTCCCTTAGCTAAGCCGAACTGTGTTAAAGGTGAGCGATTAAAAAGGTTTAACGGACACTTAAATAAATAACGAGGGAAAGAACTTCGCCGAGTAACTGCTAATACACGGGATATCCTTCTCTAACTGCCTCGTTAGTAATTAACGCGATGTTTGCGTCGGGAAGATCCGAGTCTCCCGTGAATTTTGTGGATTCGAAACATCAACAGACCTTTTTCCTAGCTGACACGTTTCCACGCTCGATTCTCTCGTAGGACTCACGAGAATTAATCGGCCTCGTAGCGGATTCGACAGAGCGATAAATTTGACAAATCCTAGGCGATCTTCGTCTACTCTTGGAAGGAAAAGTGTAGCATGAAATACTAAGCGGCACTCGCAAAGTAATTGCCTGTGGTAATAAAGACCGAAAGACTTATGAAATGTTAGAGCTCGGTTACACGGGGGGTAGAACGCGTAAATAGAGATAAATAAGAAATTGGCGAGGCCGACAACGTCGCTGTAAATTTCCCGCCTCGGCAACCTACGTCGTCGTATCATGCATCAAACAGTAGCTCTTAGCCTAAGCGCGTATAATAATTATTAAACGAGCGACATTTTACACAGGATCGAGAAAGACACCGGCTATCGATCGTATTCGCGCCTCCCTCTTCTATTGGAATGCCTTCTGGATGGCAAATGATGCCTCCGGATATATCCCAGCGATTCATGCTCGGATCAAGTTCTCCGTTTATGAATACGCTCCTCGAGTTCTCGTTTCAGCGGCATAAAGAAATTGGAACGGATTTATCGCCGCGAAGTATCGTAAACCCACGGCCGCGAGGTACGAGTCGCTGGAGAAAAAAATTGGCACAAGTCTGGATGCCAGGTCCAACTGGAACCAGCACTTTTGAATGTGCGCCAGACCTGCCTCTCGACCGATGCACACGCGCGTCTAATTTCGACAGATTTAAAAAAAAATCAACGATACTTCCTTTATTACGCAAAGGTATAAAAAAAACACGAGTTTGCCCGGCTAGTTATTTAATTTAGACCTGATTTCGGCTTCATCGATTCGCGGAATCTTTCTGTTCGGTGTCAAGATGAGGCGGCAACGAAACTCCGTTCCAAGGTAGGAAACAAGACACAGGAACCGATGACGTAATATTGACACTCTGTAACCTCGTTTCAGTTACGTTCAATCACGACAGAGAGATGTGACCGGACGAGCGAGGGGGGCGGAGGGGCCGCGGAGGAGGAAGACGGTAACGCGCGGACGGAGGTGGAAGGGAACTCTTCCTCTTTCAAGTCGCGACGAAAAAAATCGTCGTTGTGTCGGCCATTGTCGGTACTCATTGCGGAACAATCGCGATAATGAGAAAGCCACGCAGTCGAAGACTGTTTCACTCCCGCTCTCTTTCTTTCTTTCATTTTTTCCTCCCCTCCGCGCTCCCACTTTTTCACTCGAGAATCCACCTGCAGCCAGGAGACACCGGCTCGCTCTCTCGCGTCGCTTTTGTCCTCGAACCGACAACAACTTCCATCGTATGCGCGTCATTGAAAACTGCAAGAAACTAACCACCGCGCGTTACCGCGGCGCGCGTTTAGCAAGAGACGTAAAAACGTATAATTGACGCGGGGAGATATTTTATTTTTAGTACAATGCCGATCGGGAATGCGTCCGTTCACCGCCGGACGTTTCAAAATTCATACTATATGCGAAGTGGCCTAAAAATTAGAAATATATATAATAGAGATAACGTAGAATAAATATTGATACCTTCGGTCATCAAGGAGGATCTTATGCCTAACAATAATGTTTGTGAATTTTATACATTTCGCTTTTGTGCCTTTGAACCTCGCGCCGATTACTATTCGATCTTGAAATGCAGTTTTATACTAAAGTTGGAGTAATATCATATTATTAAACTGATAATTTAATATTAATCAGTAATAAATATCTTATAACTTATACTATATATACTATATGTATTTTAATATATACTATATAGTATATATATTAATATATTATAAGTCTATTTTGTATACTATAAGTATATATTTAGAGTATATATAGCACACACACATATATAAAGTATTACTGTAAGTATATATAAACCTACAAGTAGATTAATACTGAAAGAAGCCACAACACAAATTCCATAACTTGATAATAAATAGCGTCTTCGTAAGTATATGACAATCGTAAGTATATGACAATCGCGAAGATAAACGCATTTAATCGTACGCAGCGATATGAGAAACAAATGCGGTTTTGCCGACTCGGCCGATTTATTACAGGATTTCAACGTAATCGTTTCGCCTATCAACGACGATGTCTAAAGTGATTTGTCGTTTCGCATAACGAACCGTAAACTTGGACATTCGATTCGTACAGTTTTATAGCGTGCGCGGTAAAACCGAAACGGTGAAACCAGCAAACGCAACTGAAATCGACAATTGCCTCAGCAACGAGTTGACGTCGCGAGATTGAGTTTGGGGGTCTTCCGCGTGCATATAAATATCTTTGAGAAACAAAATAGTGAGTTTTTCGCCGCCCTTTGTTACTCTTTACAAGATTTGTCTTTTAATGAAAGATCAACGTTTGAATAAGTGGAAAAGGCAAACGAAAGTTTGTAAGAAAGCAAATTTACGCACGGTTGACATTGCGTAAACATCATCTCGGACTCGCATCACTAAATAAGTAAAAATAAATAAAATCTCAGAACTGTTTAAAGAAAGTTTCCAAATCAGCGAGCTATATTAAATGATCGTCTAGATAAGATAGAAATAAGGAAACAAAAAAATAAGGAGAAATATTATTTTATGTTGGGCGACACTTGAATGTTTAGACGGTAAAATTTAGCTAGGTCAAATAATTATAAGCGATAGATGGATGTGTGTGGTTAAGGAAAATTTGTAAACCAAGTCCCTTCTTGACTTGTAAGCTGAAGTAAATAAATACTACTACTATAAATGATCGTCTCAGTTAGGTCGACCAATGACGCTGAGGGATGAAAGTACGACGTGATTAGGTCGCATTAATTCCTTCAGCAAGAATAACGATGTCCACATACGTCAATTGTGTCGACAACTGTAATCGCGATTCCGTGTACGGTTTCTTTTCCCTTGAAGGACGTTGGGAATTTAGGACGTGTAAACAACGTTCGTTTCGCATTTCGAATCCCTCGAAAGTCCGACCTTTGCGAGGCGGCCCGTACTACACACCTCTCAACCGCTTTGAGAAATACTCTTCTTATTCCACTTGACGTTCCGCCAGAAATACACGCGCCTTTCGTCGTCGCTGCACGCGCGCGACTCTACGCGCGAGTGCAGCGAACGAGCAACGAGATAAAGCGTGATAAACCCGTCCAAATTTGTGATGGCTGTTGTCCCTTTGCCGCCGTGCGCGTGCCCAATCGATCGTGTCCAAAACTTCAACGTTATTTTTCCCCAGTAAATAATTGAACGCGAAAATGCTCTGGGCAACTGATCGAAACTCGTACATTAAAATTTCTTCCTCCGCTTCTTTCCTTTCTTCCCTCCTTGGCTCTTTGAATGTGAAAAGTGGAAAGTTTCGCCGGTGTTACACCTTAGTTTAGACAGAGAGATAAGGAATCTTCGGATGTTAGTCTTGATGGTGACAGCTAGTAGTAGTAAGGATGGAAAATGGCTCTGCACAGTAGTACCGAGAAGCAAAGGAGAAGAGGGAGGCGAGGAGAAAGGTTCATGTCGGCGTGATGGTACGGATTTAGACAACATCTGGTCCAGTCTGTTTCGCCGGTTTGGCGGGCAAAGCACCACCGATCGGATTCGAAATAACTATCATCCCGTCTTCGTGTACCTCGCGATTTCGCCGGGCTGTGTACCGATTCCTGTGTAAGACGTGTCTTGACCCGATAGACGACGCAATCCTCTTAATCGAAAACACAGAACGCACCGCTTTTCGATCGGTGCCCTCGGTGGCGAAGAAATTTAAATTCCTTGTATCTTGCGCGTCGTCGCAAAAATACATGTTCTAGCTTTCAAATAACCGTGCGGCTCTTTATATAGGTATGCGCGTTTGTTTTGTTCGCTAAACGCGCTATTACGAAAACGCGAGGCGGCACGTTGTAACGAGAATGCAAACTTAAATCTCTTCTCGAAAATCCATATGCGCGCGCATAGTACAGGGTGTATTGTGTACTTATATTATGTACCTACATGGAGACACGATGTTAGGACAACGCGATCGGTGGCGATTCTCGGAGCGCCGGGATGCATCAGCACAATCGGGATTGCATCCGGGTTACGATCTCTCTGTGTGCGCTGTACACGCCGCATGCTTCTCCCTCAGTTATGTGGACCGGTATCCGCGATCGCTGTGTGCATTCCTGGGAAATCACACGCTTTCCTTTTATCTCTCCCTCATTTCGTTCCTTTTCTTCCCGTCCTCTCTCCCCGCACGCCCATCCCCCACGCTTTTATATTTCCGCTTTCCGTTACTTTTCTAGCTCGTCACCGGATTAACGATCTACATAATCGTTGCACGTGCGAACTTCGTTAACCTATATCGATCGGGGACACGTGGCTGTCTCAACGGTGCGACAAAAAACGAGAGCGACTTAGCACATCGCGGCAAAATCTGAATTTGTAAGCGTATCTGTATAGTTACACAAATGTATTATATATTGTTCGACTCGGGAAGAGTAATTTCAGTTTCTTTTCATAATTAACGCGTGTTATAAAATTAAATAGCAATTTCATAATTGAGAGGCAAGTGTGCCAATAAAAAAATGAACGTGTGTAACCCTTAAATTCTTAATTTCATTGTATTCATCGAGTTTTCGGCACATTGCAGAATTTATACAAAGTTAATTGTATATATACGAAGTGACTAATTAGTATTAAAATAATTTCAAATTAATCAATCTAAATAGTGCTCTCGATTTCGAATTAATTACAATCGCGCTGGAAATATTAAGCAAGATAATGAGCTTTATTTAAAATAAGTAATCTTTATTTAAACAGTAATCTTTATTTAAAGTCTGAAATACAAAGTAGAGAGAAGAGTAGTGACAAACAAGTAGAGAGACACATAAATACGCTAGTGGCGTCCTGTGTTCTTGGCATCGTGGATATGAAAATTCTCATCGGAGAGAGAAATTTAAGGGTTAAACGTGCAAGTACGATTCGTACAGTGTCGCGACTCGTGGCGTGGCGTCGCGCCGCGTCTGCCAGACCGTTTCGTGTGTCTGCCCCCACGGGTTATCGATTTTGGCTCACGCACGTATACCAAATCTTCCGATATCCCTCCCGTTATTTCCCGGTCGGGGAAGGACCGAGGTGCGCTTCGCGAGAATCCGTCGTCGCGGCTTGCGGTTCGAATCGCCCCGATATCGGGCTATCTCGCGAAACTCTCGAATACTCGCGAACCACCCCCGCCGGCGGTGAGGTACCGTGGAACGGGGTTGCGCACGAGAAAATCGCGGTATCGAGGATCCGCGAGTGTTATCGCGAGTTAGCAGCGACGCGGCGCGCTATTTTATTATTCACTCGACTACTTTTTCCACCCTGCTCGATCGCGAGACGACAATGATAAAGAGAGAGAGAGAGAGAGAGGAATGGGGTGAGAATCGTAGAGACGAACCTGACGTGTGCTCGGTCTATTTCTCTTTCTCTCTCTCTCTCCCTCTCAACCTCTCGTGTGCGAGAGAGGCCGCGAGATAACGCGGCCCTTTGTCTTATCGTATCGCGCGCGCGATACAACGTCACGGTGACGCGCGACGACAACGATACGACACGACACAACACACGCACGAGCGACACGATACTCGGCTCGCGACTGAGTTTGACATCGTCGCCGCCGAGGGTGTCTCGCGGAAGAGGAGAGCTCTACCCCCACCGGCGCTGCTCAGGCGCCACATGGAGCCGCGCTTGGGGTAGGGGAGGGAGGCCTCCTGCTCCTCTCGATAGAGTATGTATAAAGCCTCGAGAGTGATATAACGTTACGTCAGAGCGCTTGCGCCCGGCGCTCGTGCGCTGTGTCTGCTCGCTTGTCTCTCGCTCGCTCGCTCGCTCGCTCGCGTTGCCGCAAAGTGGCAACCGGTGGTACCGGGCCGCAGCGTCGGTGGGTATTTATGTAGACGATGCATCGCGTCACGCTAATGGGCCCGGCCGCAAGCCGATACAGCCGCGAGTCGAGTCTAGTCGAGTCTCCCTCTGGCTGCCGCGTTGATGACGCACCCCAGACGCCACAACTACTTAACCCTTTATTCGGTAATGTCGTTCTCGGGGAACTCGAGCTTCTTATCCACCATGTCTCCGTCGCCTGCATCGTCGCGCAGACGAATTTTCGATCTACATCGCTGTCAACCCGCGAACTATTACAGGCGTGCTGCAAGCTCTCAACCGTCGGTTTACCAGTCCACAAATTAGCGCATCGAGACCTGCTATTCTTAGCGTTCGGTTAAAACGCAATTGTAATGACGAATAAAATTAAATTAGCAGGTATTTTCAGTGAGCCACGTGAATCGGGATGCCAGAAATAACATCCCGCTCTTCAATGATCATTTCTTTATGAATTCTATTATGACTGAATCCCGATTCTCGAGATAAATTTATCGAGATCCAGGATAAACTGCCAGAGAAGTCAATATGAAAACTCGAAACGGAGGATTCAAGATCAAGAAGTAGATTCGAAGGAAATGTGTATGGAAAAAGAAGTCATTTTAGCTCTCGCATTTATTACTGAGCAGCCAGTGTATCACAATACCGAGCGAGTGTGACGTTACCGTATGGCGTGGCGTATCGCGTTAATAAATCAATGCGCGAGCATCGATTTGCGCCCTGTCTCCGTCCAGCTGCCAACGGCGTACGCGGCTTCGTGGCGGCTTCGCACACCGGCTCATTTGTTACCGATGAAAGGAATGCGAGTCTCGGACTTGCGTAAAGTAGCAGATAAAACGGCGGCGAAGATAAGCAGGAGCGTGTCGCGTTGCCAACACGTGGATCTTAATGCGGCACCGACCGGCTTGGCACGCAAAAACGACCGCGCCGTCGACATCGTTGCGATCATCGTGTAAATAATAAGAGCACACGCGGGACGCATCAACGCCTCGATTACCGCGTCATATGTGCGCAAACAACGACCGCGTTTCTTCGGGGAATACGGCACCTATACACGACGATCGCCCTCTTAACACGTTGACTGTCACAGTGCTCACCCGTAACCGACATCTGACTTTTCGGTGACACCCTAGTTGCCCTAGCAGCGGTCGACTCATGTTCGGCGAATAGCGGGTTCAAACTCGGCCCTCACTCCACATATTTACGAGAATTAAAATCTCGCAATTTTTAGAAGCTTCTTCGGAAACTTAACCGATTCAGAGTTATAATATTCGATTAAGAGCAGGGAAGAAGAAAGTCCAGATGTAATTGTGCAATTAATAATTCTTCAAGGTTGATGGAAGCACTATAAGGCCCATCTACATAAGTCGCAACACGCAAAACGCAGTTAAGCCTATTCTATAATGGACGCAAAACGCTAGCCGCAACGCGAGTCGCAGCGTGACGTATTCCCGGTCGCAAGGACTACGCAGGCCGCAAAACGCAGACCCGCAGAAAGATAAAATTAACCATCTTTCTGCGGGTCTGCGTTTTGCGGCCTGCGATAGTCCTTGCGACCGGGAATACGTCACGCTGCGACTCGCGTTGCGGCTAGCGTTTTGTGTTTTGCGTCCATTGTAGAATAGGCTTTAGCAAACGCAGAGAAAACGTATCATAAATTCGTACGTCATTCGTTTGTTTATGCCAGTGGTTCTTAACCGGTGTCCCCCGGAACACTAGTGTTCCGCGAACTTGTTACAAGTGTTCCGCGAAATTATGAAAACGTCAGTGTACAATTATATCTAGTTAGTAAATGTGCAGCGCGCACAAAAATGTCATAATTGGACTTTCGTTGTATAGTGGCGGTTCGCAATATATTAGAGATTATAAACGAAGAAATGAGAGTAGTTTTATCACACATTAAACCTGTAGGCCTATTCTGTAACTTTTAACGACAGTGTCGTTATCGTTACGTTGTCGTTGCGCAGCTTTTTTACCATATATTATACTTACGCAACGACAACGTAACGATAACGACACTGTCGTTAAAAGTTACAGAATAGGCCTACTGATATTGTTAAAATTTGCAAAAGTCGACAAACTCAGGTATCGCATTAAAATTGATTTAAAGAAGTGCAATTTTATAAAAAAGTTATTTTAGTTACAGTTTTTACGAATATAATATTTTTTTATTAATGTTTCCTTTTTTTATTCCTTCCTTTATTTTTTATTTTTATATAATCTATAATTATGTCGCGCGTATAATCTATAATTCTATAATCTATAACTTTTAATAAAAGATATGTTTATGCACATTTTTTTGTTGGTTTTATGATCTTAATGATTTTGATGTTTCGCAAATTTTCCTTTTAATCAAAAGTGTTCCGTGACTTTGAAAAGGTTAAGAACCACTGGTTTATGAGAATGCGTGATACGTTTTCTCTGCGTTTGCGAACTGCGTTTTGCGTGTTGCGACTTATGTAAATGGGCCTTTAGCTAAAATAAAAAAATTCTAGCGGCAGGTGATGACCGACACTATCGAAAGTTTTGAACGATTGTGAAAAATAAATATCGTCTAATAGAAAATTTTGAATGACATAAAATAGATGGATAACAATGTATAAATGGAAAAGTGCGCAATTCAATACACTACCCATGTGAAAATATCTTATTAATTATATTACACAATATTTTGTCCTTATATGTTTGTAATAATGAAAATTCTACGTTTTATACACGGTAAGATATATAATACTTGCTGAACAAACAAAGGTTAAACGAAAACATTGTATTATCGTTGAAAAGCAGAGCGAAGAATATAGTAAAGCGATTATTAGTACTATTATAATAGTACCACTGCATTCAGTGAAATCTCACTGGAAATAGACTGTTTAAATCAGTAATATTACAACTGCTGAATGAACAAGAAGCTTAAAAGTAGAACAATATGACATATGATTCTGAATTTTTGAATAGAGTTATATATATATTTATATAACATGTGCGTGGAAAGTGCCCATTCCGCGCGTTTCTTTTCAAGAAACGCGCGTAAT
>NJRP01000089.1:452854-475826 GCA_003063835.1 Aphaenogaster floridana | reverse complement strand
TTTCTACTATTGAAACCCCACTTTTTATTACATATTCTTATAGCTTACTTCGAGAGCTTTTAAAAACACTATAATAAAGTGTTTTTTCATTAAGTACTTATCGAGTTACGAAAGTTTGAAGATTACAGTTTTATATGAACATACACTCTTCATTACTCGAAAAGTACTTTGAAAAAAAACTTTATTATACTGTTTTGAAAAGCACTCGAAGTAAGCTATAAGAATATGCAATAAAAAAATGGGGTTTCAATAGTAGAAATTGAAAAAAAAACTAAAATAAGAATTTAGAAAAAAATAAAAATGTTATAAATATGAGAAGGCAAAGAAACCCCTTTACCGATCATCACCAAATACAATTCGAATCTTCCTTTAATGATACTTAACATTTAAAAAAAAATCTCATCCCAATATCTCAAAATTTGCGGAAGTTAGAGCACCCACAAACATTATACAGACAGACACACACACACACACACACGCACACGCACACACACACACACACACATACATACATACATACATACATACATACATACATACATACACACACACGGACATTTTGTTAAAATGTGTTTTTTCGACGTTTTAAAACAATCTAAAAGCTTTAATAAAGAAAACTGGAAAAAAAATTTTTTTACGAAAACAAAGCTTCCTCTATGGGCCAATTTTACCAACCACGGTTAACTTAAACGGCCGATTATTTCATTGGAATTGACCAATCGCATTTGTCGTTAAGCAAAATTAACAAATGCAATTGGTCAATTCCAATGGAATAACCGGCTGGTTAAGTTAACCGTGGTTGGTGAAATTGGCCCTATGAGGAAGCAAAAACGAAGACGTTGAACAATCGCCGCTGCTCATTTCTCCAGATATCGAGAGAATGTCGTGGAGGGGAGAAAAAAACGACAGACTTGGAGAGAGAATGGGAAGAGAGGAGACTCCGCCTACGGGTTTCGGTCGTTTCCGGTAATGTGAAAACGGGAACGACGACTAGATCCTCGAGGCGGGATATTTTGCGGCGAGAGAATACAGAATCCTTCTCCGGTAAACCAACAGAATCCTCCGGCGCCCTTCGTCGGGGATGTGTATACGCGCGTGTGTACGACGCCCTCCCTTACGCGTCGTCCGCTACTAATGCGGTAATAAACATGCATCTACATGAGGCACGGGGCCGTAAACTGCACTCCGTCTCGCGCGTATGCCGCCGGCCCGGCTGTGAGCCGAAGGAAAGAGAGAACGAAACGTGCAAAGCAACCTGAGGGACTTCGCGCCGTTCAAAAGCCACCCTTGAACTCGCGTCCGCATCTGTGTCTCACTAAAAAGTAATGACAAATTATTTTTTAATTAATAAAAATTACCAATGAAAAATATTCGCAAGAGACGCAGGAGAAAAAATCTCCGCTTAAAAGAAAAGGAAAAGATCGATCGACGAGACTTTATAGCTGAAATATGAAAGCTTCGGAACGTATATGTAAGGCAGAGGGAAGGGAATATCATCAGCTTTGATAAGATTTTTTTTGTGATGCAACGCGTTGCCTATAATGGCAGCAGCTTTAATATAAAAATT
Source organism: Aphaenogaster floridana (assembly GCA_003063835.1). Lineage (NCBI taxonomy): Eukaryota > Metazoa > Arthropoda > Insecta > Hymenoptera > Formicidae > Aphaenogaster > Aphaenogaster floridana. Next base: position 474,259 of record NJRP01000089.1, on the reverse strand, counting down.
GCTTTTGCGTGGCGTCGCGACGCGAGCGTCGGGCGGTACCGTCCCGCTGTTTCTTCCGCGCGACGGACTTTGTCGGAGCGGGGCTGCGTGCCGAGCATTTCAATCCGATTGTGAACAACTTGCAGAACGCGGCAGCGATGGGCACGTCCAAGCTCCTCTCGCAAATTACACGCGGACGCGCGGTTATTTTAAAAGATTGTCTCCTTCAGACCCACGTCTTTAATCTCGCGATGCGAGTACCCATTCCATTCCTCCTTCTGTCGTAAACGCGACAATCTAAGAGCATCTATATCCTCGCTTTTCTTCAGCGATGAGCGTTACATCTTGAAATCGCATATACAAACATTATCTCAAATCTACTTTAGTAAAAAATATAGATTTTATATCTATACACTAAGAGAAAAATTTTTTCAAATGAAATAAATACATTTTCCTAAAACCATATCTTTTCATATCTTTTAAGTAAAAATATTTAGTTTTAAGTAAATACACATGTTACCTTAAGTATATTATTTTGTACTCTAACATTTTTTACATTTAAATATTTTATAAATAACCTAATAATATTATTAAACTTAACTAAATTGTTTTCTAATATTAAAAAATCTGATCATCTTGAATATAAAAATGATCTAACAGTAAATATTTTTTAGAACAAAAAAAAATAAATATTTAATTAAATATTAAAAATATAAATATTATAAATATTTCAATCAAGAAATTTTAAGACCTAAATACAATAAATAAACTATTAGGACCCACCGAGTAAATAATTTTTTTGTGTTAAGTAAGATTTTTTTGTATTAAGATATTTTTCTCTCAGTGTAGAAGTTTTGGCACTTGTATACTATATATAACGATAGATTTTTTTCTATAGAATAAAATTTAATTTATTTCATTTTTACTGTGTAAAGTAATAACTAATTTAATTCAATTTAATATATTTAAGGCTTCTTCGATTGTCACTCTGTATACCTGAAAATGTTACGTTTGCGACTCGTTCGAAATAGATAATCTAAATCTACACGGAAAATACGATAAGGTTGCCACAACCACAATAATAGTAATATTTGGTACAGCCACGTCCTGTGGTTGTCACATTCACATTGATGTGAAGACAACTATATGCATTTAGCAAACATAGTGAATGTTGAGACAAACATACATATAGATGCACTACACAAAACAATGTGAATGTGACAACCACAGGACGTGGTTGTATCAAATATTACTATTATTGTGGTTGTGGCAACCTTATCGTTCTTTCGGTGTACGTTACTAATCACTGAAAGAGAGTATGATGGTCTCGAGTGAACAAATGAATGCATGAAATATAAAAAATTTTTATGCAGGCTGACAACACAGACATTTTATCGTGATGCAATTATCGCGACATGCGTCACGCTCGATTTCGTTAATTCCACGTTAAGCGACAAACCGCCGCTACGTTTCGTCTTGCTTCTTTTTTTGCGGTTTCGTCACGACTCGCCCCGTTGCAAGTTCCAACGAGACCTCTCCATCGGCGTCGTGTGGCGAAGCATAGCGCGCTGCGTCCGACAGGCGTGTAATTCACCTACCACGAAAAATCATCGCGCCGGAAAAAACGTCGCGGCGGAGAGCTCCAGCGAAACTGGCGAAAGAAGAGAGGAGAACAACGGGAATTCTCGCTCGATTTCACGAACATTATTAGGACGACAGGAAAATCGGTCCCGGCCGGATAAAGCCGTCTAACTCAGGCGGAATAACCGTTAAGCACGCATCTCAATATTACGTTGACTTCTAAATGCAGTTCGAGTACGAGTTCAGCGATTTTATATTTGCATATATAATTCAGACTTTTAATCGCTTTCATCTTTTTTTTGCTCACTGCTTATATTTTTAAAGCGACTCGCCCAGGTGTTTAATGCGTCAGCGAAGGAAGCTTTTTCACGTGCTTTTTTCGCGTAACGATGTTTGCGGAATTTTTAATCGATAGACATCCAGATGACGTGTTTGGCAACTAGCCAGAGCGACGGCCCGATGGTGCCTGGTGCCTTCGGCTGGTTTCAGTGACTGGTCTTCGCATAACACTCGGCTTCCCTAGATATCGGGAGATTTATATCAGCCGGCTACCGAAATTAATCTAGCGAAAAGCTAAAACCCCTCTCTCCCTGTGGCAAAGGGTCTGGTACCGTTGAGGTTAATATAAGTTGCGGCCTCTCTCGCGCCACGGAAAAACGAGCACCTGCGGCTACGTGAAATTCCGTCGGGATGGAATTGGATCTGGATGTGAGCGCATATCCGGGCGTATATATGCCACCGTTTAGAGTGCCTCTCAATATATTTAATTCTACGGTAATCAGCAGTTGTACGAAATGAACTAGGAAAAAACTACGAATATCAATTTGTATATGCGTTTCTCGTGTTGAGACAATTAGAGTGTTCATTTATCCGTCCGCGTTTTATGTAGAATAATTTTTGCAATTACAATTCTCTCGTAGTGTTACTCTCTAGAATGTACAACGATTTTTACTATATTGAAAGATATATAATGCAAGTTCTAATGCACAATAATTTAACATAGAAAGTAACTTGCAGACTTTTTTAACATAAAAAAGTCCGAATGTATAGTAGTACACAATGATAGATAAAGCTGACATGCGATTCTCTTTTCTCCCATCTATATTATAAGCGAACTTAATAATTTCCAATGGAATAGTGCTTAATCCTTTATAAGGCCTAATGTACATAATTATGTACATTCACTTTGAGTTCTTCCTAAATGTTTTGTATTGATGAAGAAGTGTTTCTGTCGGTATAATACTCTTGATCCGTTTTATATGGAGCTAGATTCTCTATCTCTATCTCAATTCATAAAACAATGGTGTTCTCGCTAAACAAGTCACTATTGTGATCGTTGATCATAAATTTTACTCAAACGAAATCGATGCCTAGGCTTTAAAGGGTTAATATTGTATATAATTTTTAGCGTAAGATCTTTAAAAGAAGCGTGTAGCTCTTAGAATTTCTATTTTTGCTCGAAGCTGCGGTTTCTCGTAACGGTCTCCGTAACAGAACGGAACAAACTCCATTCTCGCCTCATTGTACCGGTTAAAATTCGTTTGATATCCCACGTAAAACGCTACATTCGGGGAAGAAACTATCATTTTAAAACGATCCAATTTGTTTTGAATACCTGTAATTTACCCGAATAGCCTCTCAGGCGGATTGCATTCTCCTCTAGATAAGAGAATATTTTCGTTGCATTTTTCAAAGAATCGCGCATGCAAAATGAAAGAGACTCTCATACGACCGTATGCTGTTCGTAAAAAATTCAGCGTGTTGAAAGCACTAAAATCCATACCGATCCCTAAATAAGCCGTAAAGCTTTAATCCGCTACTATCACGAGATTTCTCGAGGCAACCCTCGAGTCATTGCTTCGAGGGATATGGTAAAGACATTCTTTTTGTTCGGAATATTTGCTGACCCGTATTCGCGAAGTCAACCGCAAATTGGCCAACGGCTTTTCGCATTTTTCTATTAGCCGGTATCAGCCTCTCCCCCCCCCCTCTCTCTCTCTCTCTTTCTCTCTTACTTCTCTCACAATATTTCATACCGCTGTGTCGTAACGACCACCTTTGACCCTGTGTCCAATATCCGTTGACGGGTGGAACGACGGCGACAAAAGGAAAAAGGAGAAAAAAAGGAGAAAAAAGGAACGTCTGAGCCTGACAGCTTTCTCGCACGGTTGATTGAGCCGGATGACCAGAACGATTTAATAGACGACACAAAAATTATCGTCGCCTTTCCCAGCCGCGTGGCTCATTGTTGGAGAGAAGGCCGAATTTATCGGCCGGATCGAATCGGCCAGTCGGCCGGGATAGCTGCATCAAGGTAGATAGATGGTTGCACTCCCGTACGTAGCAGAGAGACTTCGATTTTCGATACGCTTGACGCTCGCTCGCTCATACTCGCGAGCCAACAAATATTTTTCGATTCTGTTATAATCGACTTACGCTTTAACGTCGTTCCGCCTCGAACAAAGCTTTATAAAACAGGTCGTTACACGTGTTTATTGCAAATGTAAATGTTTTCACTCGGTGTTACGGACTTGATTATTAAATTCTTCGTTGCGGGATGGGAATCATTGTGGAATTTCACGTGGAATTACGAACGGAATTGCGAAATGTGCGTCGCGCGTTGCGTTAGCGAGATGTTTCGGTGTCCACCGCGACGAGATTCATGAACACATTAGAACCGTATCCTCCCTTCTTTTTTGTTTTTTTTTCGGGTGAAGGGCTGTAAGTTCGATCGGGCCCGGTATTCAAATTGGAACTTTGCCAGGAACAAATAACTCGCGTCCGCGCGATAGCTTTGTAACGCGAGTGATTTTCGGTATTCGAGAACATTGTATTTGCCTCTTTTAGCCGCCTGCGGCCCTACGAGCCCAGCGAGCCCTGCAAGCTCCACAAGCTTCGCCCCGGCACACCGACGTACGTTCTCTCACAAAGCAGCAGCAGTATGCAAATGGCGTTCCCCGCCGTGCGAAACGTACGACAGCGCGCGCACATATCGCTCGTGAATGGCTTTTACCCATAGTGGCCCAACAATCGAAACGATACTTCATTATGGAATAAGAATCAATTAACGTTGTATCGCGAATAAACTGGCGTGGGAGAATTTTCGATCGAGCCGAACAAATATAGTCACCAATCAATCTCCCTTTCAAATAATTAAATCAGTTATTTTTCAACGGACATCGTTCCGAAAGATCTATATTTTCAGGAAATACTAAAACCGTATTCGATAACACTAATTCGACTGCGTAAAAGCGTTCCATTCTACCTATCCATTCCATTATTGTTTCTGTATCAATAGCTGTAATAGAATCTCTTTTCTATACAAACGTGAATATAAAAAGCTGTACTGTATAAAAAGAGTTGCTAGAGCGAAATAATATTTTTTTATACATTTTTAGAATATGTATAAAGTTCCTTCTAAAATAGATTGAATCAATTATATCTATACATGAAAATCCTGCGTACTGTAAAAAAAACGGAAAACATGACATTTTTAGTGCATGAAACACTTCCGTGTATTCCGTGTATTCTCCAATGAAAAAAGAAACCGCGATGAATAATTCTACGGTACTTCGTTTGTTAATCTAATAAAGGGACTTGCGCGAGTGAGGTCGTTTATTCGACGCGGCGAGTAAAAGCCACCGAAAATTCTATACTCGCCGAGTGGATTCGAAAATGGAGCGAGAGAAAGAGAGAGAGGAGACAAAACCGTGCCTAATCTACGGCGAGAGTGTTAAAACCGAGACCATTCTCGTGGAAGCTCACGAAGTGCAAACAGAGATGCGTCAGAACCTAACTGTTCTTTACGAACGATGAGGAGTACCGAAAGTAAGAGGAAGAAGAGCGCGAGAAGATGAAGAGAAAAGGGGAAAGAGGGGGGAAAGAGGGAAAAAGGCCGGACCGTCTTCGCCGCCGAAAAGCTTCGTGAAACTGCTCGTAAAAATTGACTGTTTCGTTGTATCGTGTACCGCCGGAATTTACGTACTCTCACGATGTTCTTTTACGAGCGTAAAATTTTACGGCATGCGCATGCGACACATTGGATTTCAGACACGTGCGGAAGCTGGAAAACGCGATTTTCTACGATACTTTGATTGCAAATTCAGTTTTGCGGAAAGCGGACGCTAACGTGCTTCATAAACAGGATGTTATCTCGAGCATGGTTTCTAACTAAACTTCGAAAATTGTTTGTCTTTCGACAAAAATCTTAACGAGATCGTATCAGCATAGCGTTTCTTCGAGTACTTGTGAATTAAAGAAATATATTCGTGACGGAATGGTTATTTCACTTGGAGATTAGAACCTTAAAAAATGACCGAGAGTGAAGCATCGAGTGGCCATTAAGTATCCGAGCTAACTGTCCCAAGATGCAGTGCGCTAATTTGGCTCTGCGATTCTAACGTGGCAATTTCCGCGAAATTGCGCCATGCGACGTTCTCTCCTCCTTTTCCTCTTCTCCATTTTTTCCTCTTTCCTTCAACGCATCGCGGTGAAATACGACGCTCCGGTCGAGGGCCCCGGCCGGCCGAAAGGAAAAAAGTACCGTGTAAAGAGTCTTTGTGGATGACGTAATAAAATCTTCCTGTCTCCTCGAGTATAATGAGCGGCGTTCCGGCTACGGGGTAAGAAAGGACGAGAGACGGGGATGACACGGCCGGGAATTAGATTTAGCCCCGCGCGCTCGCTCCTCCCGGCGCGGCGGGAGATAAAGGGTCGACGAGGGGGACGAAGGCGGGGGAGGGAGGGGGAGGGGTTTTATCTCCTCGCGTGATTAAGCCGCGTGGTAGTATATCATCGATTATATTCTCGTTAGACTAAGTAGTCTAACGGCGCGCGACGGGCGTACCCCTGCGCCGGTATGCAGGGGCGCAGACGGAAGCTGAGCGGAGATTCGCATTTTCCCGTGCGTGCTCACGCGGAAAGATACGCGTCTTTTCTTCGTTTTCGCACCCTCTCACGGGCCGGTAGCATCATATTTCGATTTACGGCGTAATACGGCCGCGGCTGATCGATAATCGAGATAATCAACGGTATTTATTTAGTCGTTTATTATGGCGAACCGCGTTCCCCTCGGGGACCCCATCTTCGAAGGAAGAGAGATAATTTGCGATCTTCCGGTACGAAAAACTGACAATATCAGACGGCCCATTAACTTTAAAATCTATTAAAATGCGACTGAACGTTTTACGCTCGAAACAATTTTAGGTATTTAATAATTTTATAGCGGTAGAGTACTGCGAGCGTTTTTTTTTTTATTACGAAATTAGTTTTCGGTCGAGCTTTTTGTCTGAAAATATTTTTTTTCCTTTAACGCGCACGGAGTGATCAAATCCATCACGGTGACATTGATAAATTTTTTTTATGCACGTTACATACCCGGCGAGGTCGATTAAATTCTACATGTAAGATACGGCCGATGATAGAGTTTGAAAGATCAAATAAAAAAAAAGAATCGCGTGAAACGGTGGAACCCTTCGAGATTTAAGCACTTTGCATCTCCCCTAATGTATGTGGTACCTACGGAACTCATAGCTCAGCGTTTTTACTGCAGTAGCATTACTTGCCTGAAACTGAAGAGTCCTTCAACGGGGTGAGTAACGGACGGTGTGAGTCAGCTTGTCATTTTAATATCATGTGACTTTGAGAATTTCCTTGAGGAAAAATTATATTAAATAGTTTCAACCGTCGACGTATCAACGTTTTCGTTCGTAAGTTCGTTTAATCCTATTTCTATTGATCGCACCAAGACATATCTGTCCGTGATCTAAAGAGGATAAGGCCGAAGAAAGAAAGGCTTCGCTCTTGTTACGTCGGGTATATCAGTCTCTCGCAGAAAAATCGACATAAAGGAAGCTTTTCATCTATACGCGGAATATTTTTTCGTTCACGATATAATACTGGTTATCCGTTCTCGCAGAAAGCAGGAAGACGAAGTTGCATCGAGACAAGTTTCCCAACTGGATTAGTCGCGAGCCGGATTAAGCAGCGAAGCCTATTGTATGACGGATTTACTAAACTCCAGAATAAAGTGGCAGAACCACCTGCGGAAAGCAGGAAGAACAGGGGAAAGAGCGAAACGTTCGCCGATATCATGACGTTTCTTCAAGTGTATTTGTGTAGTCAAAAAATCGCTCCGCGATTAGAATTACACTTCTTTGTTCATTATAAAAATTTCATGAAGTTGCTAATATAAGTAGAAACGAAACTTACATACAAGCTAGAAAGAAGTATGACGTAAAATAGCGGTTATTAACACTTTGCACAAGTCACAAAGTTATATTTATCCGTATTACTTATCACATTTCTTTATTAACTAAAAAATTAAACACGTTTCAAATACGTGACAGGTTTTTTAAAAATCAATTTTTTTTAAATTTATGTTACGTTGAAAAAATCGTACTTCTACCATTTTTTTATAGTCGTAAAAATTTCTTATTAACACTTAGATGAAGAAATATATATATATAATAATATTATATTAAATATATAAGTTAATATAAGTTAATTAGAAATATAAGTATATCATTTTCTTTTCGGTTCATTCGGAAAGGTAATATCTTCTGCAAAATCCTATTTCGGAGATATAACCTTTTCAAAAAGACTAGGTAGATTCTTCAATCAACGTTGAGTCGGAATATAACAGAATTTGGAGGACAGCTTCGTCAAGACAAATCGGGTGACGAGAACAGAGCGAGAGTACTCGATGAAAAAGACGAGAGGTGGAGAGAGGCAAAGGGTTCGCGCGCGCACGTTTCATATAAATTCTCCTTCTGTTGCTTTTTCTGTCGTCGAGTGGACGTCGAACGCGAAAGGGGCGGCGATAAACTTCGCAAACAGATCGTACGCACGGTCGTTTGTGATATATCTCGAAGTAGCGGCGCCAATAAACGCGGTATGCCGGGAAATTGATGCCTATCGTAACGTCTACATTACATACCGCAATTTTGCGTGCTTGTCGAAGCAGTCGAGAGAGTGACAGACTCATCAAGTGAAATTAATTATTCATCACGCTCGTTAGATAACGAGATCAATCTTGTTGCGGTGCCGGTGTTATCAGCACAATTACCATAAATCGGAGACAATGCCGACTATCGCTTGTTATCGAGATCGCATTCTCTTTGTAGCAATTTATTAAAAATTTTTCTGGTATTGCGCGATAGTGCGTGACTAACACGCATCGCGGGATATTTACGACACGCTATAAAAACGTCCGCGCGTCCGGCGAATTTACTCTACTGGCCTGCGAACTTTCTACCGAGTCGTAAGCTTTAGCAGCGACTTTGCCCGTTATGTCAGCCTATCGCTGACGGCCGGAACGTAAAGAGAGAAGCGCGAAATTTCAAATATGTTACGCAATTATGATCGCTTCCGATGATTTTCTTATTTTTTCCTGCTGTTGCAGTAAAATGTATAAACTTCCAGACTAAATCAGAATTTTCTTTACATTAAAATTAATTTCAATCTTTTTAGAAAGGACCAAAACTCATGATCGAAAAATGTCGCGATTCGCGATATATTAATTTAAATTAAATATTGGCCAGTTGAGTCGAAACAAATCTCTTCTGTGGTTTAATATTTACTGGCGAAGAATATCCCATCTCTTGCGAGAAATATTACCACATGCCTCGGTGGTCGAACTGGCTACGACGCCCGCACGTATTGTTAAATCAGAATTCTTGAGATAAAAAACAAAAACTAAACAAATCAATAGGCTAATAAGAATCACGCGCGGTTAACAGTGCGCTGCTATATTTGAATAGTTAATATATGCACATACAAAATATACATAAACGTTTCGGCTTACTTTTGAACCATCTTTTGAACTATCTCCTTAAAAATTGATCAAGAATATCAAATTGCGGAATAATGTCAGGTGTATATATATAAACTTCGTTTTACATATTGATTTATCGTACAGCTAAACGATAAAATTATTGATTATTACAAGTATTCAGAGTTAAAACAACCTAGTGAGAAATGACACCTCGATCGACATCGAATCGACGTCGATTTAATGTCGAAAATGATATTTCGACATAGAATCGACGTCGATTAGACAACGATCGAGGTGTCATTTCTCACTGGGAAAGAGACTTACATAATAAATTTTACCGTGCTTATTATAGCATGAATAAAAATTTATATAATTTAATAGTAGCAGTAACACTCTGATAAATTGATAAGTAGCTCGAAGTGAAAATTCTAATCTAATCGCACTCATTAAATATTAAAACGTAAATGCGCATGTTACATGTAGCATTGATGCATAGATTTATTAGAAGTAAATTTAGATGAACTTAACTCGGCGAAGCTGCTGGAATATTTTCCGAAAATCGAAGTTATCTCTCGGTCCGTTATAATCGCGTATGGCCACCCGGTACTTTTAATAACATTTTTCCCTGAATATGGGGTCGGTATACCCGCCACTCTCCTCCCTCCCCAACCGCTTCCCCACTTTTTACATATTTTCCCAACGGTTCTGGAATTTTTATGAAAGTAAGTCGAAAGTCCTTTATACACGGCCGCACGATAAATTGTTATATTAATTATGAGGTGTATCGACCCGCGTCAGTTCTTTGTCTAAAAAAGAGCAATCGGATGTTTCGCGTGATCAATGACTCTGTCTTTGTTGCCGTTCACAGTATGATCACATTTTCATCATGATATAAAAAAACAACACAATAATAATTTTCAATTAATTTATCGCTGATATACTCATCTGATATTCTTTTGTATCGCAAAGATATAACAAAATATATCGCTTAACGTATGCGCGACATGATTCAATCGACATCGATGATACCAATGAGTACCTGCTACCGCAAGTACACCTGTGAATTGAGTCCGCAGGCTGATTACGCGTCAATTATGCTAATCTCGTTCGCTAATCTCCCTTGCATGAAATCGCATGTCGCACGCATTGTCGCGAGAGTAAAATTATTTCCATCCCCACTCCGTGGGATTCTCGGAACGAGGATTTGCTAATGCACGATTTGCTAATGCACGGCCGCTTTGAGATTTTTCATCGCATCGACGGGAGGGATGGATATAAATTAAAGAAGGATAGAGCCGGCGGTCGGAAACTTGGTGATTCTCAATTTTCCGAAGCTTATAGAGCTCTCCGCGAGAGAGTAGCGGCCAAAGACACCTGGGTACCCTCGGTAAACGGTGAAAACTTTCCCGAACTTTCGCTCGAGAACAATCGAGATGCATAATATCCACGTTAGTGAATATACGGGGAACGTTCCCGAGATGCACGGGCAGGCGGGGAACGTAAACTCGGAAAATCGTGTGGAATTTATCGGCAAGATTTCACGTTACGAGCTATTCGCCGTGAGCAATGCCGGAAATGAAAAAGAAGAACACCCGGCACCGAATCCGTTATACATCGTGACGATGCAATTCTGCGCGTGCATTTTATCGAGGTGATTCGTTATATACAGCGTGTTCTCCTCGGCGCTGCCGTCAAAGTAAGCGTTACCCGTCCAAGAAGTATGCAGCAACTACTTGACACGTTGTATCCCGCCTCCCGGGTCTTAACGTCAAACAAGTTCGTCCTGATTTTGGCTGGCTCCCTAAAGCGCTAAGAGAGAGAGAGAGAGAGAGAGAGAATATACCTTCGGTACTTTGTCGAGCTCCGCCGCGCAAGACTTACAACTTACAACGGACATTCTTCGTCTTTACGCTCTACGTTCGCCTCCTCGTGTTTTCTCGAACCCGCCTCGTTTCTTATCGTAATTACCTGCCTCCTGCTTCTATCATCTTGGACCCGCTCTTTTGTCGAATCGTTACATTTTATACTGACGTTACGTCACTGAGCGCGGTTTACAGACGACGTGTGAGTCTCGCGACGCTATTTTTCCCCGAAACGCGTATCCGCGGCTTCCATCCAGCGCGGAAAAGACACGTCAACGGCGAAATAACGGCGTGGAGGTGTCCTGGGCGACGCCGGCGCGACCGTAACTCACGATTCCGCGAGGATTCGCGGATCGGAGCCGGTAAGATCCCTTCGTAATACCCTGGAGGATCGAAGGCGAGAAGGGAATATATGTGTAAACCATATGTGGGACAGTCGGGGCACGCAGTGTCGGAGGATTTGAACGCCGCCGCCAGCTCGTACGTTATTTCGAGGTCCCCCTTCTCCTCGTTCTCTCTCTTTCCTGCCCGGTACTCCTTTCCGTTCGATACGTTTCCGGGTGCCGCCGACTTCTCGTCTTCTGCTGTAAACAGGTCGGCCGATACTCGTCAGGTGGAATAAGGTACAATCAAGATGAGGAATCAAGGAAAATGTAATTCTAGATATAGAGAGGAAAAAAGTATCGTGTTGTCCCACTGTGTAAAAATATACCTCCCGTCGTGGTGTTCACCTTGATGCAATGACGAGTAACACGCTATATCGGGTTACATCGATAAAATGTGTATAGAGTTCTGTCGTTGCGATGTGTACCGAACATTGTTATAGTTATTGATACAAGAACATTTTGTAATCAAATTGTTTTTCTTGACACTTCGTTATTTTTCCTATTTTTTGCAAGAGTCTCCCTTTCTCTCTTTTTCAAGTATGATTTTCATCACATTAATTGCATAACTTTAATCACCATTATCTTTAGCGTGAAGAAAGTGGATGTAATGATGAACGACGAATTGGAACAGAAGCAATTTGGCAGATTTCTTTTGGAATTCGAAGTGAGAGCAGGACCCGGTGACTGATTAAGAATGCCTGAAGGTGTCCGTCGGCCCATAAAGACTACGATGAGCGGCGGAAAATTAATCTCTCACACCACGTGCGTGCACGATAGGGAAGGAAGCTAGACTCAATTACGAGGGTCAAGCCCGAGAGGTTCCGTAGGGGATGATCGGGCGGTGAATATGTCACGATCGAGTCCGCCTGCAAATTGTTTCCCGCCAATTGAATCTTCTTCCTTATCCCGGCGCAATCCGACAGAGAGCTTCCGTAAAATTGTAAGAGACACGTTACGACTAACTTGGAGAAGAAAAATCTGTCCTGTCGAAAGTGAGTTTGTCGATCGGCGCGACGCGACAGTAAATTATATTATACCGCTCGAGTGAAAGAACGTTGATTATTTAAATTTGATAGAAGATAAATTTATATGCTTGATGATTTTAAGTGCAAATTAATCCCCATTCATTTACCTAAAATGCCAACACACGCATCCATTATTTCATTGACTTGTTATTTCGCTTTAAAAAAATGAAATAACGAGGTAACGAGGTAACGAGTCGAAATAAAATCAACGAGATGAAACGTTTTAAATGTAGTCTACTTTTTTTTGTTTATTATATATCGATAAATCTGTCAGCGAGTATAGGTACCAAAAACGCAAACAGAACGAGACGCAGCCGTATGTTTGATATTCGGCCGTTTTGCCACATTTATGGGCGACAGGCCTGGCGTTGTCGCCAAGGAAACAAGGTGCGCAAGTGGCATCATAGCAGATGGTTTTAACGACAGCTCGAGTTACTAAAGGGTTCGGCTTTAGCATCGTCGACCTTTCGCCCCGCGTCGCATCATTCTACGCGGTTCTCTAAACGATAAAGTAGCCAACTAATCGCTTCTACGCGACTATACCGCACTTCGTGCGGAAACGAGATAATGCACTGATGCCGTATGATGCAGCAGCGTGCAGAATAACGGAGTGCAACCGCAATATATATAGAACGTGCCAGAGGCGCGAGCACGTAGCGTTATAGTCCGCGAGATCAGTTTTTACCAGTGAAAGTGACATTAATAACTCTTGGATTATAATTTATTGGAAATCAAGAGTTTCTAGAATTAAGTGATTAGAGTGAATCTCTTGTGGGACCATAATTCATTTAATTCGTTAAAGACTTCCTTAAAGTCTAATCCTAATTTATCCTGTGAATAAGATATCAAATGTTGAAATGTAGGATATGCAACAATCTAAAACTCTCGAGAATTTTCGTTAAAAATAATATGATGCATATTCACTCATCGTCTATTTCGAAATAGTATAACATCTAAGATATACCCGCTCAGGTATGAATAACGATCGAAAAATTTATATTTTCAGAACCGAGGATAAAGTAGGACGTGCATCACGCTTTCAGACATTCGCGGTGCCATCTGAGATTATTCACGAGCGACGTGCTTAAACGACGCTGGATTTTGCTCGCGCTTTTAACGCGATTGCGCCTCGCTTTTGTAAAAACAAGTATTCCTATATCTCAAAACTTTGGCAATAGTCGGCGCGTACGGCGAAATTCACCGGCCGTGGATTCCCATACCTTCATATGTGAGCATCGAGAACGCATTGTCCGCGAACGGGGTTCGGCGTTCGGGCCGAACTTTCGACCCGAAACTACTATAATTTAGAACCGCGGAGCAGTTTACCGGCACGCGGACTTCCTGCCGCCATCAGTATGTAGCGAAAAATCGATCGCGCTCTTCTGACAGCACGCGTTGCACGCTCAGTAATTCAATTGCGGGATAATCGCCGGTTAAAATGGCGCTACGCGAATTTTCATCGGATGACAGATTAACGCACTTAATCATCCTTTGTTTCGATCTCGCTCTTCCTTTAATATATGGCAGCCATATATTCATCAATAAGGTAATAAGTCGACTGAAGCCTAGGTCGCTACAAGATTGAATGGTGGCAGGTAAATCGTTTGACAAGAGCGACAAGCGACGAGGAAGCGCAAGAGAGTAAGAGAGCGGGAGAGAGAGGCAAAGAGAAGGAGAGAGGGAGACGGAAAGTGGTGGCCATTAACGCTCCTTGTAATTTGACATTAGCTGTCTTCCATCAACGACGCTAGCTTAATTACATTCCACAATGCTGGCCGCTTATTGTATTCTTGGACGGAGTTATGTTTCCAACAACGTCACCGACATCACGACGCGACAATGACGCGCGTGTGGACCCAAGATAGATATAGTGTCCAAACGGGAAAATCCAAACGAATTACTTGGCAGACAACGAACGGCGGAGCTAGAGACGCGTGTATATATCTACAACTCGTTAGCTACAAGTTAAAGTTAAAGTGTTCTTAAGAAACACAGTACGTCACAACGAATTAAGTTTGTATCTCTAAGAATAGCAACGGATTCTCATCTCGTTTTAGATTAGATTGCGTAACAGACGAATACATAACAAAACCACGTGACTTTTCTGGTAACCACTATTCCTAAAATATAATAAATCATAACGAACTTAGGCTGCAGCGTTTTTATCATAAATGTACTGTTCCATTGTGCCAATATAAATAGGCCTAATTTGAAAATTTCAAAGTGCTTCTCACTTTTCGTGAGAAAAGTATTGAATAAAAATGATACAGAGCGATTCTTCTTACCCCATTTGTGATAAATCCCGACGTAATGGATGACAATATGAAGAAAAGAAACATCGATTGGTGCGAAAATATTCAATTTCCTTCGGCGTGCAGGATACTATAATTTAGTTTCCTAAGTTTGATTAAAAACATGTCACGAAAGCCTTAGCCCGTCGAGCGCGCTTCGCCGAATTGCCTGAATAGCGTAAAAAAGGAGGAAAGTAGGGCCAGAAAAATGACAAGTAGAAAGAGAGAGAGAGAAAGAGAGAGAGAGAAAGATGGATAGATCGGATCGGTAGTGTCGTCGATCTAATTTTATCCGTGTCACGGTGGACCGAACCCAAAGAGGGAGGATTCCCTTTCTCTCTCTTTCCTATACCGTGAAAAGGGAAAACCGAGCTTTTGCGCGATCTGCCCACAGCGGGATGGAAAAAGCTGTTCATCGGAGCTTGCGACGACGACAGAAAACAGAAGCGATCGACGTCATCCGAGGCTCGTTAGGCCTCTGGAAGGCTTTGATCGCTCGGCCGGACGCCATCTCTCATCGAAGAGAGACAAAGAGATGTTCCGCGCGTACGTAACATTGTCGTCGGTGTGTCTGCGCGAGTGTATCAAACGCGAAATTTCGAATTTGGAATGAAAATTCTTTAAAAAAATCTCCCCGTATAAATGTCACCTCGTTACGATTAATTTTTTTTTCAGATTCTTTTACGGAGAACCGTAGAAGAACTGTGAAAATTATCGATCCTGCAAGTAAAAAGAAATTACGATTTCACGATCGACGCTTCGAACACCTCATTTGCGGCGAGAATCGTTCCTTATCGTTCTCTCTTATCGGCTCTGACGAATTCACGGGTCAACGTTTCCGTAGATCCGAAGATAAAGCAAAACATGAGTGATAACTAATGACTGAAAGTAAACGTCGCGATCCCGTCGTAGAATAAATTGCTTGTTCCATGTGCGGCTCTTTTTGCTGTTATGGTCGAGAATGGTGAAAATGGTGGATCATTTTCCGTCACTGCGCTTTTTGCGGCATTTAGATGATTAGAACCAGAGATAGGAGGAGTTCGAGGACGGATGCGATAGACGCAAAAACGTTCCCCGTGCAGTCGATCAAAAAACTCTCACGAACACGCAGTTACGAACAAAAAAACGAAGAGCACGTAGTTTCGCGATCGCGAAATTCACGGAGTAAGTAATCGGAGACTGCGTTCGCGACCGATTTCCGCGGAAATCTCAGTTGGCTTCAAGATACCGTTTACCTATATATCTGATTGAATCGATCGTTTCACGAAAGGCGACAAGGTAAACTTTATAAGAAGGAAAAGTTGTAGTTGTTATTTGTTGCTGGGTACTTTTTCCTTTTTACAACGCAAAAATGAGAACTTTTAAGTTGCATAGAAATCCTATCTTTTAGCCGTAACTTAAAATCTTTTTACGTGTATAAAGCTATTCTAATGTATATTTATTAATCTAAAATTATTTTAAATTAGTTTAATTATTTATAATACTTGTTAATAAAATTTTTATTTAATATAAAACTTTTTACTTTAACTTCGTAAAAAAGTGCTCTCGTATTTCAAACTATTTCCATCAATTTAACTGACGCGACAGTGTGAGAAAATTTCGCAAAGACTTGCAAATATGAGCATTGGTCCGGTACTTGTGCAGGGTAGGTCGGTCATCAAAACAACCCGGCGACACGCTCTTTTAGTCTTTTAATCGTTGTCGATGCATTCCCCGAATACACGAATCGCATGACTGCGAAAATGTCAGTTGGTTTGAAGATACTATCTACCTACATATTTCGATCGAATCGATTGTTTCAGGAAAGGCATAAATCATTAAAGGTAAACTTTCTAAGAAAGAAAAGTTGCAGCTGTTATTTGTTACTCTATACTTCCCTCTTTACACAGATTATTACAATGCAGCAGAAAAACGGGAACTTCTAAGTTGCATAGAAATCCTGTCTTTTAGCCGTAATGTAAAATCTCTTAGCGTACATGAGTCTAATATTACTCATTTTTACAATGAATTCTAATGAAATCTTTATTTCAACTTTGTAAAAATGTGCTCTCGTATCCTCTCCGAACTGACCGATTTAATTGACGTGACAGTGTGAGAAATTTCGCAAAGACTCGCAAATATGAGCGTCGGTCCGGCATTCGGGGTAGGCCGGTCATCAAAACGACCCGGCGACACGCTCCTTTAGCCTTTTAATCGCCGTCGACGCATTCCCCGAGTACGCGAATCGCATGACCAGCATGTAATTAGCCCGCCTGTAATTTCGCCTCGCGTAACGCGCGCATAAAGACCACATAAAGGGCCAGATGGTAGTCTAAAATAAAAATGAGAAAAAGAAAGAACGATAAGAGCGAGGAAGGAAGACACGGCGGAAAAGGGAGGCAGGCACGCTGTAATTTTACTCGGGCGATGTACGTACAATATTAGACAGACGCGATTTTTTTTAGCATCATAAACGCATACCGCGGTAATGCGCACATCGTTCGCCGTGCTCGAGCAACGGTAAACATGACGATTTCACATTTATACTATATTAAAACCGTGAAATGTCATGCGAGTCCATTTTTGATATTTCATAACTTTGCGAGTCATATATCAGTTATTTTTTCTTGAATAGGTATTACATATTTATATATAATATAAAAATTTCATTATCTCTCTCCATCTCACAATCAGTTAGTAGATCAAAATCGTTTGGCGTTTTGATTACGTATGGAATAAAGAAGTGTTTACCGCGTCGTTTAGGGAAAACGAGGATTAGGACAAGTTCCCGCGGTGCCTCTCGGAATTTTTAATAAGCGATATCGACATTCGCAGATTTCCGTAATAGCGGGACACGTAAATCCGGTGTTCGAACTCGATTCGAACATAGGGAAAGAAGGCGAACAAAAAATCGTCGCTCACAATGTCGACATTAAAATTGCAAAGCGCGCAGACAGGAGTCCTGTGTGCCCAGTTTTTCTTCGATCCTTCTGTCCTCTCTTTTTCTTTCTCTCTATATCTCTCTCTTAGCCCTCTCTCGACATTGCTCATGATTGTCCCCGGAGATCCCGCTTCGACAAGTAGCACTAAATGAAAAACTTGTCGTTGTGAAGATGCGTTTGCGTTCGCGGATGCGTTATATTAAAATCCGTCATTGTTCGACAATGGCATGCCGGATGAGCGGGATAGGAGGGGACTAGAAGGGATATTCCTTTACTCGCGAAATCGTTTTTTTTTTCCGGTGCATGCCGATTTGCGAGAAAAACTCGTAACAAAGATAATGTAAGACCGATAAGTCGATAAAGCCGAAAAGGCTGATAAACCGAACGGTGCGAACGAGAGTTACTCCGCGGAATAAAGTTTCGCTTTGAGATCGCCTTAGGAATTGTTTGAAATATATCTAACGTTACTCTGTGAAGTGAATTGATTATAATAGCTAAGAGGGGTTGTAAATGACTGCTCGAGACTTTCAGTAGAAGTTACTTCCAGCGGAAGGGTATAAGAAGAAGAATGAAAAGGAGTCGGAGCAAGAGTAGAATAAGTCCATAATTTGTAAAATTTCCTTTAGATATATCTTCATATTCAAAGTGGTTGTCATAAATTATGGACTCGCTCCGCTTTTTTACTCCGAACTCGCTGTCGAATATAAATCGGTATTATCTGCCTGTAGAGATTCATGCTCATAAATGTATAAATGTATAATTAAACATTTTAGCATATGCATTGGAATAAAAAATAAGAAGGCACAGAAATTATAAACGATCAAATTCAATATTAGATATACGAAAGGTACACGGAAAAAAAAGAATGGTTGTGCCAACCAGATTCTGGTTGGCTCGCACAGAAATATGATTGACACAAACAGATTTCTGTGCGAACCAACCAGAATCTGGTTGGCACAAACATTCTTTTTTTTCCGTGTACAGATCCTGAATAACGAAAATCGCAAAGATAATTGAGTACGTAAAACAATCATGATTAAGCGAAATAATAGTATACGACATAATTGATGACTACTATTAAAGAGAGAATGAATTCAATATTTAACAGGTTCTATCACTTATTAACTCTTTCCGGAAAGAAGAGAAGATTTTCTTGACATACATAAAATTTTCACATGCATAAAAACAGATTTTCTCGTCAAACGTAGAATTAAGATCTAGTTTTTGTATTTTAAGACGCCAAGTCTTTGACATTTCCACCGGTATTTCAACATACTGGTTAATGATTTTTCGAGAAAACCGGAGCGCGTTCTCAATAAGGCCGAGCGAAATCGCGGATTTTCGGATCGCCTCGCGTCGAGGCTACCCCGGAAACTTCTCGCCTCGCGTCGGCCTTAAAGATCGTCGAAATTTTGCGGATCGCGCACGACGGTCCCAGCATACCGGGTCCGAAACGAAGAGCCGTCGGTCATGCCGCGTCAGGCATTTCGGATCGTATCGGCGATCGAAATTTATGGCACGCTTAGAATTGGGCCGCATCGATCGGCGCCGTCGCCGCCGCGCGATTCCGCGCGCGTAACGCTGTCGTATCGATGTCGGTATCGGTATCGGTACACAGCGGGCGTCTCAACTCGAAGGCATCGAAACTCGAAACGGTGAGATGAGACGGTGTCTAAACAAATCGTCCTTTCGCGTCGCGGCGAGCGTGGGTGTGTGGATGTGTTTATATGGGTGTTTCCCCTTGTCTACAATGCGTATTTAAGGCGTTAAGGGCTCAGACACAATGAGAGGAATAAGGAACAAGGAATTAAACATAGAGAATTGGGATGTGGAAGAAGGAAGAAGAAAGATATCTTCCTTCTTCCTTCTTCCACATCCCAATTCCTTATGTTTAATTCCTTGTTCCTTATTCCTTTCATTGTGTCTGAGCCCTAAGACTTAAGAAATTGACCAATCGCAGTCGTTTATTCTCCTCATATACGACTGTGATTGGTCAATTTCTTAAATCTTAACGCCTTAAATACGCATTGTAGACAAGGGGTTTGTCACAGACGCCCTTACAACTTTTTTCAAGGGGGGGGGGGGCAGAATGTAAATATATTTAGGGCCAATTTCACCAACCACGGTTAACTTAACCGGCTGGCTATTCCATTGGAATTGACCAATCGCATTTGTCGTTAAGCAAAATTAACAAATGCGATTGGTCAATTCCAATGGAATAACCGGCCGGTTAAGTTAACCGTGGTTGGTGAAATTGGCCCTTAGGGGTGCCAAACGAACGTATTTTCAAATAATACTTTCTAAAGAAATATTTATGCAGACTATTTTTAATTGTAAATTTTAAGCAAAAAGTTATCTGGTTGTCAATCATAAAATCATTCTAAATTGAAAAAATGAAAATCCAGGAGAGGCATATGCACCCCTCGCCCCCCCCCCTCATAGGCGCCTATGTTGTTTGTGTTGTATGTGACCATTCGTAAACAAATCCGTTCGTGACCAACGTTTTATTTCGATCGAGAAACAATGATCGCTCTTTGAATTATTTATTGTGCGTTATACCTATTACATTAAATAATTACAGCTATAAATAATTCATTACTATTAAATTCGTTTTGTTATGATTACGTCAGTTCAAAATTAACTGATATTTTTCTCTCTGTGGGTTTGAATCGAAAAGGAGCAGAGGTACAAAAGAGTCGCTAATTTCATTATTAATTAATTCGCATTGCTGTTGGTGAGCCTGGCAATGCGTGAGCAATTTCCTTTATGTGATTAAATATACGGGAATATCTCCATGTCCTTTGCGGGAAAATGTTTCAAATTCTGACCAAAAGTACGCGGCGAAAGGTAAATGTCAATGCACACGAGCGTATTGACATATGCCCCGAAAAATATATAGGTCTCAGTTTAGCTATTATTAAAAAACACGAAGAGAGAGAGAGACGGAGAGAAAGCGTGCGTGATAAAAACGACTGACGTTTTTCGGCGGTCAGCTCGTCCCGCGACGCTGACAGCCAAACGGTCAATAAAGCGAGCCGAATTAGCAAATTCGGTATTTCGTCGCGAGCGACGAGTAGGCTCGTCGTCGCGTATAATTGGCGAGTCGATGGCGATTGACTGCCAATGTGCTTGCGACAGGTTATAAACGTCGCGCGCAGCGATCGAACCTGCGCTCGTTTCAATTGCAGCCTCTCTCGACACCTCGTCTCTCTTGCCGCCCGCCGCACCGCGAGATGCGTTTCGCGCGCGGAAAACGCGCCGGCGGAAAAAAACTCCGGCGCGCGCGCGCGAAAACGAAAACGGGAGCAATACGGGGATGAGATCGCCTTACCTGCGGACATTCGTCTCTCGAGGGGGTGGAGGGATGGGGAGGAGGAGGCGGCGCGATTCCGTTCCCGACGCGGGCGCGAGCCGCCCGTCGAGACTGGTCCGCGACGACAGCTAAACGATCACTACGAAGGAAGCGGCGACATAATAGCCTGACAACGGCGCGGGGCAAATGGCGAAACGTGAGTGGAGACGAACCGGTAGGCCAGCCAGCCGCGCACCAACTGCAAAAGCCGTGCGGAAGTGGCGGCGGCGGTGT
>NJRP01000089.1:419355-445551 GCA_003063835.1 Aphaenogaster floridana | reverse complement strand
AATGTTTTACAAGATATTTTGTATTTTATGTCAAAATACTGTAACTTTCAAGCCTCATAACTCAAAAAATACTTAACGAAAAAACATTTAATTATAGTGTTTTGGAAAGTCCTCGAGAAGCTACAAGAATATGCAAAAGTAGGCGGTTCCATTTAAGAAATTAAAGATGACCTTTATGTGACCTTCAAATGACTATCCAAGGTCAAATTTTTACCACCATCTTCTGTCCCCCTCGAAGTCAAGTAACTTTTATTTGAAACATTTTGTTGTACATTCAAAAATAAAAAAGTTATTGGAGTGGGTAACTTAAAATGGCTCACCCTGTATATATATATATATATATATATATATATATATATATTAGGATATAAATATACATAATATATATGTAAAACGCTTGTTATGCCGGCATTTTACAAAATGCCTAGGCATAGCTTATATAATATAAAATTATAATAACGAATTGTCACAAAAAGCGTAATCAATGCATTTAACTGTAGAATAACGACGTGCATGCACATACCTGGCGATAATCATCGCATTGCAATCGTTGCATTGTCGATGCACTTCAGCTACTAGAAGGGAACGTTGAAACATGGCGAGGAGAATCTCGGTTGATCCTGGGCGCAGAAGCGAGTCGCCGATGCCGAAATAACGATCCTGGCGTGTAATCGCGATTGTGCACGGCATCCACGTTACGACGCACGCCTTACGAGACGCTTTCGATAATCTTTCGGGCGCGAGATTTACTTTTATAGACGGCAACAATCGCGAGAAACGCGGAGCGGTTTGAACGCGATTTCGCGATCCGTCGTGGCGCGTTCGATTACTGAATCGCGATTCAAAATCTATTGGTCAAAGCAATGAACTAATCGCAGTAATTGCTTAATGCGGAAATCAAATTTGGAAATGGTCTAGCAGATACCAGACATAGAGAGAGACCACAAAGAGACTTATACAAGTATATAAATAAATCTCTCTCTATAAAAAATTCAGAGAGCTAATTTATAATTTATTTAATATAATCTCCAATATCGAATATATAATTAAAATACCGACCTAGTATTATATAAATCAAATTTCAAATAGTCTAATAGATATCAGACATATAATCAAGACTGTAGAAACTTATATAAGATTTAAATAAGTTTATATAAGTATCTATAGTTAGAAACTCATTTGTAATATATATATATATATATAATTCTGGAGATTATTTAATATAATCTCCAATATCTAAAATAAAATTAAAGTATCGAGCTATGCTGTAGAGAAGTAGGAAACGTGTTTATTTATAGCGAATTCGATCACTCGCACTACACTGGATTAATGCATATTAAAGGCTGTTACACATGAACATATTTAAATGCAATAGTACAATATAATCAGTTTAACGATGAAATCATTAATGCGTATTCTGCTAAATAATGATAATATTATTATTGATTATTTATATAATTTAAAATATTTAAAAATGTGCTTTTACATTGAAATAACTTCATACATAGTGGCTTTTAATATGCACTAATCCAGTGTAGTGCGGGTGACCGAATTCGCTATTAATCATCGCTTTGCGTTAAAATGTCTTTCGAAATATTTGAGATCGTGACACCGAAGGCGAGATGTAAGAACACGAAATAAATATAAAAAATCAATTCTTAATGCAAACTATGCGTATGCAAACAATACATTCTATTTTTTTATTTTCATCAATCTTGTAGATATAGAGATGGGACTCTCTATCATAGATTTTTCTCTAAAAGGCCAAGGCTTAACTTGAACTGTAATTCCATTAATGATGATGATGAATAGATATAGAATTTTAATTACTATATTATTAAATTTCTAAAAAGAATAGTTATTAATTAATCAAGTTTCCAATCTTTAGAAGCACATCTTCTCCTAATCTTTAGAAATAATATAATTCTTAGTATATATACAATTATAATAAGATATATATCTTTCTACAAATATGCGGCAACTTATAATTTGTTTAACACAATTTTGATTGTTACGAAAGAAAGTACGATTAATCGTTTTAATTTGGATATTTATTCAAGAATCTGATTCAAATTCATTGATGATGATGAAGTTTTTTTCTGAGAATATATTAAAAAAAGGAAATTTTTTCATAAGCTTAGGGAATATTCGCGAGATAATCCTTGACGTTGGATGGATCCAATTTTCTGAATCCATTCGCGTCACAAATGCCAACTTCGATATTGTCCGCAGTCATCTGTCCCTCGAAGCCTTCCTTCAGCGTCAGAATAGCAGTGTGAACGGCATCGTCCAATTCCAGATCCTCGCTGTATCTTTTTTCGAGGAACGTTTTGCCGTTAATGAAATTTTTACCCATCGCGGTTGCCTTCCACGCGAAATATGTGCCGGACGGATCGCATTGGAACAGATAGGGCCTGTCATTATCCCAACCGCAGATCAGAAGAGACACTCCAAAGGGTCTGACACCTCTATAAATTATTATTGTACATTGTATTCTATATTCAGTAAAACTTTTCAGCATTTAAAAATATACAATTTTTAATTTAAAATTTGTATGAAATTACAAATCACACACCTAGTGATTAAAGACTAAATAATAGCTCACCCAGATTGCGTGTACTCTTGCATGACCATTGCAACGCGTTGCACGAGTTGCGCCGTCGGGATTGGTTCCCGATACACTAAGAGATACTGTTGTGCCATTTTCCGTGCTTGCTTCACTAATAATCTGTAATCTGGACCCATACCACTGTAGACCATGCCGATGTGCTTCGTGATCATTTCAACCTTGCTGACACTATGTTCGTCGTAGAGGATGGACTTGTGCTTGTTTTCCGTAGCAAGAACGACACCATTCAACGCCTTGATGCCCACGCTCGGTGCGCCGGCGGCTACCGCAGCCAAAGCATATTCTATTTGCACCAACTTGCCTGATGGACTGTAAAACACAATGTCATTAATCAATATATAAATTACATAAACGATATATAAATTATTGTAAAATAATATTGTGATATAATCTTGTACTTTCAGATTTGACACAACTCCTGAGAATTTGACGAGTCATCCTGTCATATTATGTATGACTTTTTCACAAATAAAGTATAGTCAAATAAAGTGATAATTTATACATTTGTCAGCAAACCGTCAATATTAATAAGACGCCGTTAATTAAATCAAAAATTTTCATTTACAATAATTAGAAAATGTGCTGAGTGTAAGCTCGGTTTAGAGGTTAGGTTATCGTTGAATCTATTTCCAATGACGCTCGTTTTTTACCACAAGCACAAAATATTGGCTTGAGATGCACTGTTTCGTACGCAATTATTACATTACTATAAATATATTTACCTAAAGGTCGTTAACGAAAAACTGTACCGCTCCGAAGCCATGATAATTACTTTGCAACAATACGAACAACGGCACGATATATCACAAGTGCATATGCAGCGACATGAGTCGTGAATACTCGTGAAGCTTGGCAGAAGTGGTTTGACAGCGTTCGAGAATCGCACGCGAAATGTTCCTAGAAATATCTCTAGATAAAATATAAGGAACATAACTTTGAAAATGTTTATTTATTGTTGGCGAATTTAAAAAACGAAAAAGCTTAGCTCATATGTTTATTATTGTCAATAAACATATACATTTATTAAAACACCACTTAGCAAAAGCATATTAATTCCCACACAGCACACGATATTGCGATATCCACTAGATATCCGAGGGATCGCAATATGTCCAATTATATATCTCAATAACCGTAGGATCTCCATGGGATCGCATTATGTCCACTTAGATATCCGGATCACTCTGGGATATCTTCAGGATAAAGTGTGCTGTGTGGGTTGATATAAATTTATTGCAAGTTGTATATCTCGAGTTAAGTGATTTATTAATTAAACTGCATGTAATTTAATATTTTCTATTAAATTGGAATAAAGGAACAAAAGTATAGATATAATTTTACATATAAACAAGGATAGATCTATCATTTAGTTGCATTTTCTGCACTTCATTCTATTTCTCTTTCTATTCTTATATCCCGCATGCATTTATTTCTTTTCAAAGTTTCTCTCTCTCTCTCTCTCTCTCTCTCTCCTGATTTCTTTTTTTTCCAATATTTTATTTTAATTCATCTCGTTTTGAGTATAGAAAGTATAACATCCCAGACAGCACACGGATATCCGAAGGACATCTATAAGACGTCCTTTAAGGATATTGAAGATATCCGTAGGCCGTCCGTTTTACGTCCTTCGGACATTCTATGGACATTCATGGTATATCCGTTTATGAAATTGACGGATGTGATAAAAGCTATATCAATACATTTTGTTATATATAACCACCAAGAATATCAAGTATCTGCATTAACTTTAGAACTGAACGAAATTGTATTGTCCAAATACATCTCATTTACTTTCACACCTTGAAGCCCAATTTTAGGGACTCGTCTTCGAAAAACCATTTCGTTAAAACATGGGTGAAGACTTTTATAATGCTGCGTCTTTTATTCCATCTTGTATAGTATTTTACTTACGAGAAATACGAGAACTCCGCGTCCATCTGGTGGTGGTGCCGCGTACTGCTCGCGGATGTAGTGGATATTATATGGACATACAAACTTGTCCTTTTTTGGATATTCCTATAGTGTCCACAAATGTATATCCTATGGATATCTTTATAAGGTCCATGGACATCCCGACAAGAAATGGACACAAAACGGATGTCCATAGGATATCCTGTGCTGTCTGGGATGATGCATTGCAAAGAACAGATCTCGCGTTAATAAAAGCACGGTGATGTGCATGGGCGCCCTTACAACTTTTTTCAAGGAGGGGCAGAATTTAAATACACTTAAGGGCGGTATTCATAGTCAGTTCTTATATTTAAGATCGTCTTAAGTACAATCTTAAAATGTCGTAAATCAATCACAGAGCGGTATTAGCGTCTTAAGACGTTACTTAATTAAGACGGTCTTAAAATAAGAATCGACTATGAATACCGGCCTTAGAGGTATCATTTTTATAAAGCTCTGCCAAACGAACGTTATTCAATATTTTCAAATAACATTTTTTAAAAAAATATTTATACAGATTTTTATTTTTAAGTGTATAAATTTCAAATAACAATTATGTTGTTGTCAATCATAAAATAATTCTAAATTGAAAAAATTAAAATCCAGGGAGGGAGCATATGCCTCTCCTTGCCCCCCCCCTCATGGGCGCTCATGGTGATGTGGCAATCATTTTGAAGTTTGACATTCTCAAGATACTTCTCGATACTTGCTTTTCTGTTTTATCGGTCTATAATTCGGAATTGATTTGAAAAAAAGGAAGATCGTGCATTCGATTGTCGACGTATCGCGTCGTTTCGAGGAGCGATTCTGCTCTGCATCGCAAGGGAAACCGGATGACAGTATGATCCAGAGTTTCCCCGTCGATTGTCCGCGCGATACGCCGAAACGTGACGAGTAACTGATCCGAATATGAATTGATTCGAATCGATCGATAAGAGGAAAGAAAGATGATCGGCGACACGGCGCAGATCGACAAGGAGCTCGTCGAATGGATCGATGGCATCCCGTTTTCGAGACCCGCGAGAAACTTGACGAGGGACTTTTCAGACGCCGGTAAAATCGCCGATCTCAAGCCGATCTTTCCCATTTTTCTCTTTTTCTCTTTTATACGGATAGATTTAAGGGCGACTTCGATCGAACTCTGATTAACTTAATCGGCGATTAATCCAATCGGCAGAACTGCCTAATGTCTATTTCTACCAATGTAGCTTAACTTTAATCTCGGTTTAACTTAATCTGTATCTTTTTCTAATTCATAGAACTAGAAAAATATAAAGAGTAAGTTAAGCCGAGATTATAGTTAATCTACATTGGTGAAAATGGACATAAGTTAAATTTCTTAAGCCAGCGGCACATTTTTTCTGCTGGATTGCTTGCGATCTAGTAAATTACTAGAAATCTTGCGTAATGCGTGCTGAGTGGTGCAATTATAGTAATTTACTGGATCGCAAGCAATCCAACAGAAAAAAACGCTTTGTGTGCCGCTAGTTTTACTATATAATTAATCAAATTTTTTTTTCTATATATGTTAAACAATAGAAAATTAATAATTCTATTTATATTAGCAAAATGCTACAGATATTACTTAATAAGTTTATTACTGTTTAACTCAGCCTTAAGATAAAAAAAATATATAGCATAATTACTAAGGTAGGGTTTATTATATAAATCCCAGCTAATCTCAGAGTTTAACGCCCATTTATTGAGATTTATTTTTTTATTGAGATCACAATTCAGAATAAAATTTTTATTGAGATCACAATTGAGAATACAATTGAGAACAAAATTTTTATTGAGATCATAATTGAGATCATAATTGAGAATAAGGATTTTCAGTACGACGTCCATTTTCACTAATGTAGTTTTCTAATTCTAAGAATTAGAAAAAAATAAAGAGTAAGTTAAACTGAGATTAAAGTTATAATCTACTATTGGTGGAAATGAACATAAATCGTAATAACATAAAAGTTTTAGAATATTTTATATTCTGAAACTTTTTTATGTATAGTTGTAGTTTATATAAATTATAGAATATTTTAAGTCTGATTCTCTTGGATTCAAATTAATCCAATAAAATTGTAAAATTATTTTAAAACTTTAAAACAACAAAGCAGTTCTAAAAATAACATTATGTTTATAGTATCTGGGATTTATCGCATCCTATTCGTAACTTTAATTAGAGTTTGATTGAAACCACGCTGAATTATTCTATCCCGTGGCAGTTCTCACGGCGGAGGTTCTGAAATTGTACTATCCTCGACACGTGGAGCTTCACAATTATGTTCCGGCGAGTAGCATAAACACAAAGAGAGAGAACTGGAAGATGTTGAATCGAAAGGTGCTCGTGAAACTCGACATGAAATTGAGCAGCGACACGATCCATCAACTGGCGAACGGGTCGCAAGGCGCAATTGAGAAGCTCTTAACGAAGCTGAGAATGAAAGTTCTGAGGGACGGCGTAGAAATACACAGACCGAAACTCAAAGACGTAGAAAGCAGTGTAGAAGGCAACGATGCGCAAATCAAATAACACACATTTGCTTAACGATGCTTTTGGTTAATGTCTCGTACAGTTTCAAATTTATCGTACTCTTCGTAGGAGAGAAGATTGGAGACGGCTCGTCAGACAACGATGGTTACCTCAAACCACCAGTAGAAAGTTTAAACAAGCTCAATACCGATAATGAAATTCGTGAAGTTAAACCGTCGAAATTTACGTGTCTAAAACGAGGGATTCTCGTTGTTTTTAGTTGGATTGCCTGTTTCCTCCGTATATGGAACATCTTTAGCTACTGCATGCTTCCTTCTTTCTGTAGACGCAGGCGTGAGATATTTGATATAATAATAAGATAAATGAGACAATTTGTAATTGATCAAAATTGATAAATTTTCAAACGCGTTTAAAGGTGATACGCTTGTGGACGTCACGATGGAACGGATTGAAGATGCAAACGATGGAAGTGTGCAACGTACGATTTACGCGGAGTTGAAGCAAGAGCTGCGCGAAAAGGAGGAAGTGATAAGGACTTTGAATCACAAGATCGCGTATCTGGAGAGTTCGATGAAGCTCAAGGATCTGCGTATCTCCAGTTTGGCGGCACAGATCCTGCAAAACGCCGTCGAAATGGATCAATCAGCGAAGTCGCAACCGATCGATGGCGTACGCGCTAAATTACGCTCGCGATCGCACAATTTTCACGAAACTAAAGCGAATTAGAAATCCGTATCAATGCGAAGTTGCAAACTTGGTTGTGAAATCAGAAATAAAAGATTAGTGAGATTTACTACATTATTTATTATATTGCATGTAGCAGGATTATTCTCTTTATCACGTTAAACTAGCAGTCTTCTTTTAGCTCAAATTAGGCCATGTGAAGATTTAGAATCGAATTTCACTCACGTAATTAAATTTGTCGGCTAATCAAACATTACTTTCTAAGTAAATAAATCATGCTCTGAGACAAATGACATTTTTTGCCGTGTACCGAATCGTTCTGTTTCGAGTCTTTCTAATAATTTACCGAGTTAATAATTAATTTTTTTAGTTGAAAGAGAATTGTTCGAGCGTACACTCGGTAATGTTTTTGAAATCTTTATTCCCTTCTTTCTTTGTAGCGTATAAGGCAAAATTACTTTATCCTTCACATATTTAAAGATCGTGACGTATCAAAATTGTACAAGGATAGTTTGAATTTTATCCGAGAAATGTTCTTCATAAGAAAAATTATATTCGTAATAATTTTGTGGTGCATTTATCGAAAGAAAAATATATGAAAAAATATATGAAGTTGGACCGCTCAAAACTGCACTAGGAAAGTTGCATCAAGGCCATTTTTTTCATCATCGGTCCTCACCGCGAAAGGTGGGGACGTCGATATTGTCCGCTCACTTATAGAGGAGGTCCCGAAAGGGGCTTCTTACATCAGTAGTATACCGGCTCTTGGATTGTAACGGCACGTGAAATACCGGAGAGCGTTAATGCGAATTCTGCTATAGTGGATGTGAGTACAGTTATGTAAATTCGATTAACGTACCTTTCTTTACAGTAGCATTTATTACGGGATTTATTAGGAACTTATTCTACGATTTATAAATAAATATAAATATATCACTTTTTATCTGCTTGGGGATATTACAGCAATATTGAAAGATACTACAGATATTTTTAATGAGATTTAAAAATAAGAAATGGTATATCCAGGTATCGAAATCAAAATTGCTATAATACGGATGTATGATATTACGCGTAGAAAAAGATCTTCCTTTGTACTTCCATCACAGATTGGTCTACAGATTTTAATACGGTTTGCAGTAGATTTAAAGGGAAGATATATTTGTGCCATAGTCATTGGATTGATCGGGACAGAAAATAGGAGACGTCGAAGAAAAGATAAAAAAACAGGTAGGCTTAAATGGCCAGTTTTCAGTAAAGTTTAGCAAAATCAAGTTTGGTTTATTTATAGTTGAGTAGTTTTTTTGCATAGTGAAGAGATAAAGGATGATGTAATAAGATTATTATTTTCTTAAAAAAGACAGATGATTTTCTATTTCAAGTAATCGATTAATATGTTTTGAAAATAAAACGTACGCAGATATATGATTTCATTATTCAAAAAAAACATCAAATTGACTCATTAATATTAAAATTATGCTAAACGTTCGATGTTGAGCTAATTTATTCGTAAATTTTGTAAAAAATTTACATGTAGGTATACCATAATTCAGTGAATAAATGTTATTAGCATCCACTTTTTATATATATATAACATGTTTTTGCCTACTTGACTATGTTAAGACCCAGGCACAATGCTAGGCGACAGCGATGAGAACAGAAAATAACCACAGGCAATAGATTTCAATCTATCAGAAACCGTGTATTAATGACTGTGCATTGATACACGGTTTCTGATAAGTTGAAATCTATTGCCTGTGATTATTCTCTGTACCTATCTCTGTCGACTAGCATTGTGTCTGGGCTTTTATTTTTATTTCGCGTTACCGCATATTATCTCGTATTATATAATTTTACTTAAAACAATTTTATAAATTAACCGATTCTGTTCTATTTTGAAATTTACTTATAGAATACGTGATTAATCGATTGTCCTTAATAAGATTAAACCATCATTCACGAAAAGTTACTTTTTATATCATGTATCTAAAATAAAACTATTTTATTGATTTATCCGATTTTTAACCGGAGCACACTAGGTAAAGTCACATTGAAAAATAAATTCAATATCTGTAAAACGGTATATATGGTCAACGACCTTCTTATGCGGTGCAATCGTATAGAATATACTTTCGAGCTGTCTCGGCTAAGCTGGAAAAATATAAGTGCGAAGATGTGTCTCCTTGAAGCAGAAGATTTGCATTCAAGGAGATGCATCTTGAGACTTTCACTTTCTCTAACCCGGTAATAAAATTTACTACTTGAGAAATTAATATTACTAAAGTTAGCATAAGAGAGAGAGTTTTTACCTCATCCCCTAATTGCTTTATTAATCTTTTTATTTTAGAAGTGTACATTTCCCTTTTTTTCTTATCGTTCTTTTTTAGAAAAATGTAATACATTTATAAGTGATGTTATATGCAATTAGTGTAATTAATGCTGAATTTTAATGTGATGTTCTTGTATAATTTTGTTTAGATAACATGATATTGAATAGCATTCCTTGCACAACACTGCTTTACTGGACTGCGGCTATTGTGTCTGGTGGTGCGATATTGCTCCTGGTGGGCCTTCGTCTATACGTTTTGTACAGTTTGGGCATTTGCAAAAGCAAAAACCGAATGGATCGTAAAACGGTGATAATTACCGGATGTACCTCCGGTATTGGTAAGGAGACAGCGAGAGATCTCGCCAAGAGAGGCGCGAGGATCATTATGGCATGCAGGAACACGGATATGGCTAATCAATTAAAAGGTTTCGTAACTAAAATGATTATAGTCTAATAACATTGTTCGATGGAAGTGGCCACAATAAAAATAAGACAATTATTCTAATTATGTTCGCCTTATCTTCTTTAAAAATCGCCACTTGCGAAATGAAAAATTTGTTTCGTTTATTTTTCCAGAAAGTTACGTAGATTTATATCGCAAAAAACGTTACGAGTTATTATTTACGTACAACTTACTGAACTTTAATGATTGTGATTTAATGATCTAATTACGGTATTGTTACGAATGAATTGTCTACGAATGAGCAGTTAGCTTACAATTAGAGATAATGATGTCGCTTATAATTGCAAATGAAAACATAGCTCACTATGCAAGGCTGATGAGCTATTTTTATCGCTACATATAAAATGTATTTAGGTTATACATAATTTTCCGAACGGTGTATTTCCTGATTTCCTCGTTCATTAATGCATTGCTTTATTTCGCAATATTATTCGATATAATAATTATATAAGTCGAATGATATTAAAAATATAATAAAATATAAAAATTATAATACGCACACATACAAAAATAAAAACAAAAGCAAAAAATAAGATTTCTCTTTATATTTTCATTCTTACGACAAAAAATTATTTATTTTCAATCGCTCCTCAATTTAAATATTAAAAGCGTTCAATATAAAGCAATAACGTGTGCCCTACTTTTCGCGGGAATATATTTTTTAATATATTCTTTAATAAACGATGTGTTTGACATACATATATACTTTATATGCAGACGAGATTGTGAAAGAATCAAACAATGGCAATATCGCAGTTCGCAAATTGGATTTGTCATCGTTGCAATCGATCAGAATGTTTGCGCGGCAGATAAATCAAGAGGAAAGCAGATTGGACGTGTTGATCCATAATGCCGGGACTGCGGAGACTTTCAGGAAAAAAGTCACGGAAGACGGATTAGAACAGACTATGGCTACGAATTACTTTGGGCCCTTTTTGTTGACGCATCTTTTAATCGGTAAGAAAT
Source organism: Aphaenogaster floridana (assembly GCA_003063835.1). NCBI lineage: Eukaryota > Metazoa > Arthropoda > Insecta > Hymenoptera > Formicidae > Aphaenogaster > Aphaenogaster floridana. The sequence continues at coordinate 434,042 of NJRP01000089.1, read as the reverse complement.
TATAACACAAATATTCGCTAATTTGTCTATTACGCTGATGCATTCAATTCAAGTGTAATGAAGGTAGAATATTTCACTCAGTCTGTTGGCACTTTGTGTTTAATTATTAAAATAAATAAGTTCATAAAAAACAACAAAATCTTTGAATGATTTAAATCGCAAGATAATAATTTACTACGCAAAATTTACTATACATATATGTGTTACATTTAGATTTATATACAGGGTGTCCCATTTTAAAAAATTATGCAATTGTGGAGTTACATTTTTGAAAAGCAATTATGTGTTTTCCTTACACCACAATTGATTCATCTCATTATTCTGTGCATAAAAGTATTAAAACTAAATATTAATGCTCTCAGATATAAAATCAAAGACAATTCAATAAAAGCCAATGTGAGCCAACGCCGTTGTCGAGGCGAAACAAATTATTTATTTATTAAATGTACAATATGAATATACAAATACAAAGTAAACGTTTCTACTATAATTTGAGTCCTCTGCAGTACTTCGAAATTATAATAAGGAATAGATGAATAAATTTGCGTTACTTCCACCAAATGAATTAATTAGTAAGTAGAACAAGAAGTAATGAAGGAAAAATTAATGAATTAAGTGAATTGACCTAACTATGAAGAATTTTGAAAAGGAAAGAGTACATTAATGTAAGTAATTTTTGCAACTAAAAGTTGATAAAAAAAAAGAAATTCATTTAAGAACTGTTCGAGCTATTGTCTGAGTGAAAAGAACGCAAATGTCGTGTCACTACTAAGGATGAAAATGAATGTAAATGACAATAGTGACAAATATTTATAGGGCAGGTTCCCTTTCTACGGCACCGGTTCGAGATTGGCATGCGTGGAATCTTGTGAGAGAAAGCTCGACAATACGGAGTGTTGATACAGAATTTTGCGAATTGAAGTTCCCGAATTAAAGCGCGTCAACCAAATTAAAATATACCGGATCCAAAAGCTCTGTATCGTTCTGTAAATTTAGACCATTGAATTGCCTTTTAATATGTACCATTTCAGAGATAAGTCTTTTTCTATAATGTGATTCGCTATCTAAAATTTTAATATTGTCCCAGTCAAATTCGTGAGAAAGAGTAATACGATGATCTGTGATTACGGATGATTGTGTCGTGTTTCTGTTAATATGGTTTCTATGTTCGAAAATTCTATTTTTCAATAATCTACCGGTTTGGCCAACATAAGAGGCATCGCAGTTCGAGCAATTAATTTTGTACACGACATTAGATCGTGAAAAACACGTGAGTATATCTTTTTGAACTTTTACAAATCTATTAAGTTTTTTAAAACCTTTATGTACGCGAGAGTTGTGGTCTGATATTTTAGATAGCGAATCACATTATAGAAAAAGACTTATCTCTGAAATGGCACATATTAATAAAGACAATTCAATGGTCTAAATTTACAGAACGATACAGAGCTTTTGGATCCGGTATATTTTGATTTGGTTGACGCGCTTTAATTCGGGAACTTCTATTCACGGAATTCTGTATCAACACTCCGTATTGTCGAGCTTTCCCTCACAAGATTCCACGCATGCCAATCTCGAACCGGTGCCGTAGGAAGGGAACCTGGCCTATAAATATTTGTCACTATTGTCATTTACATTCATTTTCATCCTTAGTCGTAACACGATATTTGCGTTCTTTCCACTCAGACAATAGCTCGAACAGTTATTAAATGAATTTCTTTCTTTTTATCAACCTTTAATTGCAAAAATGACTTACATTAATGTACTCTTTCCTTTTCAAAATTAACTTAATCACTTAATTCATTAATTTTTCCTTTATTACTTCTTGTTCTACTACTTACTAATTAATTCATTTGGTGGAAGTAACGCGAATTTATTCATCTATTCTTTATTATAATTTAGTACTAAAGAGGACTTAAATTAGAGTCGAAACGTTTACTTTGTATTTGTATATTCATATTGTACATTTAATAAATAAATAATTTGTTTCGCCTCGACAACGGCGTTGGCTCACATTGGCTTTTATTGAATTGTCTTTAAAAGTATTAAGATATGGTTATCAAAAAATAAATAGTTTACGAAGTATTTAATATTTTATGTCAAAATATACCAAAGTAAAGTATAAAATATTTCGAAAACTATTGACTTTTTGATAATTTTACCTTAATACTTTTATGTGCAGAATAACTAGAGGCATCATATTATATAAAAAAATTATAATTCCATTTAAAAAACAAAGATCACCTTGAAATCTTAGAAATACCTCCTAGAAAAAACGTGTCCATCATAAGATGTCCCCCTCGAAACAGAGTAAGTTTTACTTGAAACATTTTTCAATAAAATCATCGGTTTGCGAGATATAGCACTATTTCCTTTAAAACGGGACACTCTGTATAGCAAATTGATGATAAAAGATCTAGAAAGATCTAGAAGAAAGACTAATTGATCGTATGACGATGCCATCCAGTTTTTTTTCATAATTTACGTAAAGTCGTTAGAAATAATAAAAAACGCTATTATGACATTAATATCATTATTAATATATAATCGATCCAGTAGATAAAGAAATAAGGTATAATTTTTTATAATAACGTATATGTATATATGTATGTATGTAATTATATACTTCATTACAAGGAAATCTTGTTACAGATTTATTAAAACGATCGAAACCGAGTCGTATTATAGTGGTTGCGTCAGAACTCTATCGATTTGCGTGTTTAAATCTTGACAATATAAATCCAACGTCGACCTTCCCGGCGTATCTGTATTACGTGTCGAAGTATGCAGATATAGTCTTTACATTGGAATTGGCGCGACGTTTGGAGGGCTCGGGAGTGACGGCAAATTGCTTGCATCCCGGGATGATAAACAGCGGAATCTGGCGAAGCGTACCCGCTCCGCTTTCCTGGGGTTTGAACCTTATAATTAAGGCTTTCTTCAAAACGCCCGAGCAAGGCGCGCAGACGACTATCCATCTCGCAGTTTCTGACGAACTAAATGGTGTTTCGGGAAAATACTTTATGGATTGTGCCGTAAGAATTGTTTTTGATCTTCTGAAGCTTAATCTTTTTTCAAAAGAGCTTCGATACTCTTCCAAAATTTTTACAATGTGTTGATTATAGCTCTTTGATTCTTTTAATTTAAAGCTAAATGCTCCTTCTTGAAATTCTTCTTAAAGCACTCTAAATATATTTTAGGAACATGAATTATCGAACGCTGTGAAGGATCCTGCTAAAGGCAAAAAATTGTGGGAATTAAGCGAGCCTCTGGTAAAATTGGAACCATCAGACCCCAAGATCTGAACGCGTGTGTTTTTTTTTATAAATTTTTATATAATTTATTATGTATGTGACGGTCTTTTGTACTTAAGATTTTAATAATAATTTTATAACTTGCCTCAGTGAAGTTGAAAAACTTCAGTAGTCAATACTTTTTAAAATAAAAAATAATTTTACAAGTATTGTAGTTTTGAAGAAATAATTTTTTATTAGAAAAGAAACTGTTTTTATAAAACTATGATATAATTATATTTGCATCTTGTTAAGTAATAGAACTGATGCATGTGTTTCTTTTACTTATTGTTAATGATTTAACCACGCCAGCATATTTATTATACATTACGAAATCGGTTTTAAATATTGAATCGATTTCTATTTCAAATTCAAGGAAACAAACTATCCCATTTTTGCATTCTATCGGGATAAAGTCCAGTCTTCATTCTTGATTCCTCCGAGATTTCCAGATAGTTGTCTTTTTCTGGCAAGTATGGTTCCCATGTAACGTTGTTCGCCAAAGCTGGAGACACCGGCTGTCCGGTTTTAGCGAAATTCGACCACATACTTGTCATAAGTTCCACTGTAGGAATTTCCGGGGCATCGTTTTCGAGGAATGGAAATTTGACTTTCATAAAGAACAGGTATTGCAAATCATCATGATGTGCCACTCCTAAAATGATAAAAAAATAAATAACTAATTTAGCTGTATATAGCTTATACAAAAGTTGGATAAAGATCGTTGGATCAGATCGTGAAGTGCTATAAGAACAATTTAGAACAATCAAAAAGTAAAATAAGAATAAAAATAATACCGTATGGTGTGGTACTGTTCCACATGTAAAAACTGTGTCGTCCTTGATAAGCAGACATATAAAAGTAGACGGGTTGGTCGGAGTTTTCTGCGATCAATTTTATAGCGCGATGCGTTGGATACGTAACTATGCCGTCGCTGTTGATCTAAAGTACAAAACAATTATACGTGAGTTAATTTGCGATCGATTTTATTAACTTAGCAATTTAATATTGCTCCAAATGTGTTACTATTTTGTAACTATTTAATATTGCTCCAAATGTGTTACTATTTTGTAACTATTTAATATTGCTCCAAATGTGTTACTATTTTGTAACTATTTAATATTGCTCTAAATGTGTTACTATTTTGTAACTATCTTTTGTAACTATTTACATACATTTCCGAGATCATCGTAAGTGTCTGGACCGATCGGTTTATCATCAAAATAAAATCGACGCAGTTCGTCACTTATGTTCCTGGATCGAGGTGTATCGCGCTCGTACAGGAAATTAATCGGTGCGAGTCTGTACCAGTCATTGTTCAAGTCGTCCACAAATGAATTATTCCCGAGTTCGTGTTGCTTCCTGACATCTAAAAACCAGTGGCATATATTATTATATATTTAATATTTATTAATCTCTGATTTCAGCTATCATTTTTAATTTGGGATTGAATGGAAATTGCAAGAAAATACAAATACAAGATTCTTACAGGCGCCTACACTGGCAAACTCGTCTTTAGTAACTCCTGCGATCAGCGGAACCTTGTGGAACTTTCCTTTCCTAATAAGATCAACGGGCTGTTCGGGCAAGAATCTTTCCACGCCGTGAACTTCAGGTTCCACTACGGGTGTCCATATTAACATTGGATAACCATACCATTCCTAGAACGTATCGTAATACATTGAAGATTATTCGTAAGTCTTTTTTATTTAATCATTTAAAAATGAAACAAATCTTTACGTTTCTTAGTTATTGATTTTTCTACGGCATTATATTGTCTACTCTAATTTTCTATCGTTTGACAGGAAAATTATTTAATTCTATATGCTAATTCCTGTATATCTTACAAAGAACTTGGGTATGGTCTCTGTGAAGTTCTCCACTGGTTTGGAATTCAAGCAGATCAGCATAGAGCCAACGGTATCGGTCGGGCAGTCCAGTAACTCGGCTTGCTTCTTCGCCAAGTGCAGCTGTTCAGTCGGGTACGGTTCTGTCATTAACGAGCCGCTCATCACGATCCCCCGATGGAACAATCCCTTGGACATCGGCGAAACCATATGCAACATCACGCTCAATCCACCGACGCTGCAACCGGATATAGTGACGCTGTTAGGATCGCCACCGAAGGCGGCTATGTTTCTCTGGATCCATCGAAGTGCCACGACTTGATCCTTCAGACCCAAATTACCCGGTGCCTTCGAATCGCCGGTGCTCAGAAAACCTGATAGGCATAAATAGATTTTTAAAAGAAAAAATTCTGTAAACTTTAAACCGCAAGCGATAAAATCTCGACATAATAATTTTATGAATCAATGTGTCCCTTTAAATTTCGAATTCCGCTTTAAGCGGAACTTTATCGCTTATCCGTTCAAAGAAATAATAAAACATTCTGAGAATTCTGAGAAGTAATAAAACGCGGGACTTTACCTAGTGTCGCGATACGATAATTGACAGTGACAAGAACGATGTCTTTGTCCAACAAGTACTGAGGTCCAAAGTTAGAGCTTCGTCCCGAGAAGAAGTAAAAACCACCGGGATGGAAGAACACCAATACGGGTCTTTCCACGGGATCGTTCTCCGACGGTAACTGCTCAAGATAATCACTTAAAATTATCACTCAAGATAATTGTTCAATTAGTGACTTCATACTTTTTTCCAGTGCAAATATACGTTGCATCATGAGGCTTACTTTCGTCGTGTAGACATTCAAACGGAGGCAATCCTCTTGAATATTCTGTTCGAGTATTGCTGGACAGGCGGGTCCTTCTTTGGTCGCATCGAAAACGTCATTCCAATCCGCCGCTGGAATTGCGACCTAGGAGAAATAGAATTAAAAGGACAAAAATGATATTCGGCTAGGCCTGATAAGTCTTTGCCTTGTTCTTGCGAAAAATTTGCTATTGTGTTTTTTTTTGTTGGATAGATCGTTTACAAAACAACTTTTATATAATATCGCGTACTATACCTGGTGAAAATTTTTCTTACAATTAGAATTCTTTATATAATTTTTCAGAATTTTTATATAAATTTAAAATTTTTTCAGAGTTTCTGTATAATTTTTTTAATTTGTAGAAAATTGATTAGATTTTTTATACAAATTGGAACACTTTTCAGAAGTGCTAGGAAAGTTTATATCTTTTCTAGAATTTTTTATGTGCGTGAATTCTGAAATATTCTAAAGATTTCTAAGATTTCTCTCGTTCTATAATTTCTGAAGAAAGCTTATAAAATCTGAAAAAGTTTAAGATATTTTTTCCGAAATCTTCATAAATTTAAAACGTGACAAATTCTTAAAAATATTATGAGATATTATGAGAATTCTTTTCACCAGGGACAGACTAAAGTTCTTCCGGTATTTTTCGATCTCGAAAAATTGTGCGAGATTCTTATCATTTTATTGGCCACGTCTGTAATGCAAACGCGAATTACCCGATCGATTTTAATATACATCAATTAACAATAGCGTTCTTATTATTCATCTAGTTGTGATATCTGATGCTTTACTTGGAAACGTTGCTGTCCGGTCGGCGGTTCAGCGTATCTTACACCGCGGAAGGAATAGATTTTCTTGCCAAGTCTGGAGGTCATGGTGGAACCACGAATTCTTCCAATCGGGGCAGTGACCTCATGTTGTTCGTCGGCGAGATTGCCGGCGAGCGCAACAACGACGCTCAAGAGGAACACGAACAAACGTTTCATGATGTTTCTAGTGTTCTATGGAGGAAGATAGTTTAGACTTTAGACTGCCGAGTTTAATGCGAGCAGGAAACTTACGCACGTGAAACCGGTTAGGCACGTTAAGTGCCGCACCAGCGAGCACTAAAAACATCTCAAGGGCAAAATACCAGGCCTTTTATACCCGGCCTCGAGAAGGAAGAGGCGCGCGCGAATCGCAATTGTCTTTCTGGGAAACTTGAATCTATTATACCAGAGTATTTCTCACAAACGCTTAGATGTACGTGAGGTCACGTGCGGTTTTGCAATTTAAATATGCACGCCACGCATGGGATTTTGAACCAATACGAAGCGAGAAGTAATGCGATTATTCGATGACAGGCGCAGATAAATTCGCGACTCGCAAAAATTATCTCAACGTTATCTTTAAGTTCATAGTTCGTAACATCATGGTTTTTCCTTTACCATATTTTTCAAATAATATAGCTGACACTGCGAATCGATTGCGTCGAATATTAATGTAGGTCGTATTTTCTTAACACGAGGAAATAACGAATCTTGCTATAGGAAAGATGGTACATAAAATCTAATTTTACTACAGGAAAGAGATACATAAAATTCAATTACTTTATTGCATTAGCCTTTTTCATACTTTCTTTACGAGAAGAGATATTTTTATTTTATCCTAGAAAAAATGCAGTTGCTTAAAAACAGAAATCTAAAAGATGTTCTCATTTTTTGGATATTCTTTAAATATCTTTCTGGATATATATCTCTTGGATTTTTATATTGTTTGAAATTACAATATAGTTACATTGAGAAATTGTTTAAGACATTCTATTAACGATAACCCAGCTATTTCTTCTTTGGCTCTTTTAAGTTGCGCTTGTCTTCCGTACGGTAAGCTTTAGCTACATGGCCGTAGTTCAGATCAAAATTCGCAGCATAGTCATTCTGATCGCTACGAGCCTGTCTTTTTGGTTTAGCGAGTTCACGCAATCGTTTGGGGCAACGTCTGTTATTGCTAGCAACGATACGGGCATAAGTATCGAGAAGAAATGTCTTCTTATCGACTTCGTGAAATGGTCCCAAGACTTGCTTGCTGTCTACTAATTTACCGGTTTGGTATTTACCTGAAAATTTGGAATTTATACATCTGGGAATTGAAAAATCGCAGAACAAAATAATTTAGCAAGCTATTGATATATATATATATCAACAATTATACCATTTATTCCATGTATGTGTCGACTTAAATAGAAATTAAAATTAAAATTAAATTAAAAATAAAATTAAGATTAAAACTAAAATTAGAAATTAAAATTATTTGCGAGATCTCACCTGCATTAATATGTTTTGTAGATGAAGGCGAGCTATGGGATGTCGATGTTAAATTAGAATCCGGTTTTCGTTTTCGTTCAGTAGATTGATTCAGATTATCGAATATTTGATGAGCATCAGTCACCTGAATGTATATTTTGATGTCATACTATTATATATTTCTGATCCTACATGAGGATATTACCTGAGAATTATTGGGATTATTGCGCTTATTGGCTTGCGTATTAGGTCCTTTTCCCAGTTTTTCGTATTTAGACGTATTTATTGGCTGTGTATCACTATTCATATCGCTCTATCGTGGACTATCTCTTGCAGGAACAATCTGTTTTCCGATTAATAGGGATACTTCAATGTGTAACGTCGAAACTTTTATTAAAATTACATTATTTGAATTTTATTATAAATGAATTTTATTAATTTATTAGAATTTTATTAGAGAATCGTTGACTTCACAGAAATTTTGATCCAAATTTGAGATTTGCGTGAATTTTTGATAGCCAAAGCAATGGTTTCTTTTCCGATTCGTTATTCAATTGTAATTTCAATCTTTCCTGTATCGTGCGTCATTCTACTTCCGGTATTTCGCCATTTGAGAAACGAGCTTTAATGCGGGGTCTACAATGTGAGTCTCAGATGGTCTCAGAGTCGTAAGTCGTAAGAAATTGACCAATCACAATCGAATTTGAGGAAAATAATTGACTGAGATTGGTCAATTTCTTACGACTTACGACTCTGAGACCATCTGAGACTCGCATTGTAGACCCAGCATAATACTTTTCGTAATGAAGTCTGGGTCTACATAAACAAGTTTTGTTTCACTTCCCCGTCGATCTTTTTATTAGGGATACTATTTTATTGAGTAACGTATAGAATAATGTAAAAATACATGGGAAATCTTATAAAGATTTATTACTACAAAAACATTAGTGGACGGTATAAAATATACATATATCAAATTATTAAATACAATAATCTTAACACTACCAGGGCACGTATTATCAATCTATTCGGAAATGATTCCGTTCGGAATGATTCCAAAGAATAAAAGATAACGATAAGGGTAGCGATCAAGTGAAAAGTTTCAAGTGACTATCTCTTTCTATTCAACATCAATAAAAAGAGATAGTTACATAAAACTTTTCACTTTTCACGTTTCCGCCCTAGGAGAAAAGTTACGTGATTGCTGCCAAGGAAACGACAAGGAAAGGACAAGGATAAGACAAGTGACTATTATTTTGAATGGAATCGTTTCCGATTATATTCATAATACGTGCCCTGATTGATAAATTTCTCGTATTTGGACGGATACACTTAGAGATATGGCTCCGTTGGACGGACACAAAGGCAGCAATTGCGCTTAAATTTATATGTTCAACTCCATCTCTCAGTCATTTGTACTTGTGTAAAAATATACGTGTAAAGTATTTATAAAACAATACTCGATCGATATTTAGAATATCTTTGATAATATTAGCGATACGTAGCAGCGATAAAATATACTATATTACTAAATATAATATATATATATATAGCCAATTAATAAAATGTGCTATAGCAGATTCGTTAATCAGATCTCTATTCTTCGTTCGTGATTGACACGAATTCTTATTCGACTATTCGTGTAAAAGCATGCAAGTCGGAGACGCGATACTTATCTACCAAACGCGAAAGTGAATACGATCATGACTATCGTAGCGAACAACGAGTAGCTTATCGCTGACGCACCCGCGTTACAATCTACAATTCTCCTGGCTCTCATAAAATCTGGCCCAAGATACGAGCTGTACTCCCGCTTGTTCGGCGGAATCACCACTAGCTGTTGAGTGGCATCTTGAAAAATGAGATCGCTGTAAGGCGACGGGCTGTAATACATGCTGAAGCTGAACTCATCCTGCTCCTTTCGGCCGTAGAACTGTTGTGCGTATATGAACAAATTGATGTACGCATTGATCTGCGTCTCGTTGTAGCCGTAATAACCACCACGCGTGACTACAGCGTTAGCGGCAACTTTTCCCAAGTTGCAGTTCTCGTAATCCGTAGTTGGACGGCGCGTACCGTCCGGGCAGAGCAACTCAAAATCTTTCGTGAAGGTGTTGCGCGCCCAGAACTCCTTGCGCTTGCCGTCGGTATTTTCTGCAACTGTCGTATGTTTCACGAAGGACACATCGCCGCCTCCCTCCACCAGACATCTGAAGGCACCTGTGTACCCGAAGTAATCCTCGGAAGCGTCTCTTCGGCAATACCGGTAGCTCACTCCGTGGCACAAGTCGCACATGTTATCGTAAGGCACGCCTACAAACGATAAATAATTAATTAAACAAATATTGAATAAAACTCTCGTAACACAATTATTCTATTAAAGAGTCTGCTTTTGTTAATTTTAAATTTAGAGTTTCTTAATTTACTTTATCTTATTCTATTAATTTTTAAATTGTGAAAGAATGTTTAGAAAAATCACTAACTTGAAATTTTTAGTTAGAACTTTTTTCAACTACCTGTATTGTATTCGGTGCTGAGCGCGCCCGGTACGCAGGACTTGCTGAAGTATTCGGCGGCAGCACGCACGGAATCGCAACCGTATCCTCTGATCCACTTGTTGGAAATGAGATACGCCAGCGGATAAACCCATCCCGCAGCCATGTTAATTCCAGTGTGACAAGTGTATTTGTTTTTGAGATACGTCAGATCTGTATTGTCGTCCTCCTCTTTCGCGACTGCGACAACGTAATAGTCCGGTGTGCCCAGATTGTACACTTCAGATATAAACGGAATCAGGTCGAATCGCAGTCCAGCAGTGTAGACGTCGCTGGCATCTAGTACAGCTACGTCGGCAACTCTACCGTAAAAGAGATAAAAATATAGTACCTATGATTTAATTAAAAAAAATATATATATATATCTTTAAATGCAACATATTTTACACGAACCCGCTTTGTATCAACTGCATACAATTTATTTGGCTGTGACCTCTGTGACAAAGTAAATCTGGTTTCAAGATCTGGGCTTTTAAGGCAATCTAAAAATAAGGATTAAAATTAACAATATTTAAACAATCGTTAAAGTAACATAAACAGTCATTTTTGTGCAATTTAAACTGTACCTTCATCTTTATGCATTTTTCCATTTCTGGATCGGATGTAACGCATAATGTCATCCGATTTACAGGACAATGACGTACTCCTAATACATGCTCTAAAGATCTTCCTAAGTACCCGGAATATGTTTGATCTTTTTCAGACAGTTGTACAAAATCGCGAGCGGCATCCTGGAAAAATGAAATACGTTACGGATAAGCAATAATTCAATAGCACATAAACGAACCACGAAAATATTAAGACTTACAGAGAATATTAAATTATGCTGCATTCCGTATCTAGGCGCCGATTCATATATGTCAAACACTTCTATCGGTTGCACATTCGCAGGTTCAAAGTTGTGTTCTCTCTCTCTGTTATAATAATCAAATGTATCGTTGATCGCGGGCTTTTCCCATGAGTTCAATCCTCCTTCTGTTCCTCCTCTTCCACCGCCGCCACCGAAGCTTCGATCGTATCCGTTACGTTCCCAGTTGTCCGTACTATATTCGTTCGGATTCCTATATCCACCTCCTCTATTATAGTCACTCTCGCCAAATCCACCTCCTTTATTATAGTCACTCTCGCCCAATCTGTTATTGTAACCCGGTCGGTTCTCCAAATCCCCCTGACTATTGTCGATACGATTGAAGCCCGTCGTGTCATTCCTGTTCTTGTGCAATATTCGAACGGTCTTCTCCAAAAATTTTTGATACTTTCGACGAATCTCAAAGTTGGTCGCCGAAGATGTGACTATCGCGCGGGACGGCACAGTTCCCCAATTGCAGGTTCTGTAATCGTCCACAGGTCTACGAGTACCGTCTCTGCACAGCAGTTCAAATTGTTCCTTTTTTACAGAACCTAATAGCGAGAATTATATAAAATAAGTACTTTGCCGATTCCCTTTCTCCGAAAATTTGATTTATAAGCTACATACTAAAATCGAATGTTGTTGAAGTCATTTCTTGCACAGTCGTATGCACCAAAAAGGCAATTTCACCCGCTTCAACCAAGCAGCGGAAAGCCCCTTCGTAACCTGAGTAAGGATCTTGATATGTACACTTGCCACCGGGTATTTTTCCAATACATAGGCTACACAACTGGTCAGAATTGTCACCTGCAATTGACTCTCTAGATTATAATAATTGTAATGGAGAAATGCAATCTATATATCCTTACATTGAACTTACCAAGCGGATTATATTTATCAATTAACGAGTTTACTGCACAACTAGGTCCAAAGAATTTAATCGTTGACTTTACATGATTGTTACAGTCGATAACTTCCATTCCTCCGTATTTCATAAGCTGAGCAAAAATACATTTCATTACATGTAAGCGTATTAGAAATTATAATTATACTGCGCGATGGTTGTTTATATTATAATCTACAAATTTTACTTACGTTACTAATAGGAATAACCCAACCAGCTAGTGTCCCGACACCAGCAAAACATCCCTTCTTGCCTCTGAGATCGTACAAATTATGTACTTCAGGCAGAGAACCTCTCTTAATCACTGCAACGGCATATTGATAATTTACGTTACTGTCATATATCTCCTGCATTATTGGTACAAGACTGTGGTATCGTCCAGCTATGAAGACCTCTCCAGCGTCCAACGTTGTTATCTGTGCCTTCTCCTGGTCCAGCATGGCCATACATTCCTCCTTGTTGAAAGCCTGCTTGCATCGCACCGGAAAATAGTTGAAACCAAAGGAACCTATCTCGCGGTCAACCGCTCTGGCGAAGGCTACACATTTGTTCTGCTCGCCATCGGAGACCGTACACCACGTGATTGTGTTGTTGAGGTGTTGGCCTATCGATAATTAATTAATTAATACAGCAATTGTTAGAAGTAGCTAACATACAGTATAACATTTTATATTCCAACATTCTATATTCTCCATGATGCAAATAAAGTTGGACTAGTGCAAGTATCACGGTGAAGCAAAATCTCACAAGTCAAATAGGATATATTATCCTTGTCAAATCAAATTCATTTAATAGAAAATATAATTTTTTTTAATGATATGATTATGACATGATTATAATAATTTTATGATAAAATATGGTGAAGCAAAATCCAAGCCAAATAGACTATATTAGCCTTGTCGAATCAAATTCATTTAATACAAAATATGATTTTTTTGATGATATGATTATGATGATATGATTATAATAATTTTATGATAAAATATGGTGAAGCAAAATCCCAAGCCAAATAGGCTATATTAGCCTTGTCGAATCAAATTAATTTAATACAAAATATGATTATTTTGATGATATGAATATGATGATATGATTATGATAATTTTATGATAAAATATGATTGTAATATGACTAAAGTTTACTTCGGAGGATAACTTTCACAATTTGACGCGCATTGAAGCATGATGCGTTTTACGATGCGATTGTTAATCTTATTTTTGCGATGTTCGCGAAGGAATGTATATTACCGTGAATTTGATGTAACGCAAAACAGCACAGGGACAGTAATAATGCGTAAGGATGGAGCCACATCTTTCCTTTAAGCATTTCTTTCGAGTCAATCATACACGGACAACACCCTTGACATGACTACTCCGGATTGTAACGAACTACACCCAACCCTCAACACACGTGACGTAATCCATTCATTGAACGAGGATAGAATGAACGATTCGACGCTACAGGTCTGTTCGTTTTAGCTACACTCGCTCTTGGGTTTGTATATAGATAATGTGTATATTAATTTGGAGAAAAAGAGAATAACAAAATATACATAAAAAAGAAAAGAAGATATATAACTATTATTATAAAAAGAAATATATCATAAAAAACTACAAAAACTGCAACTATAAAAAATAGATCTGTTCTTTGCAGATGTGCTATGTTACACTATTTGCACTTAAAATGAAATAGGCATATAATTAAACGTTTGAAAGAGAAAGAGAAAAGATGAAAAATATTTAGACATAAAGAACAAACTCAAGATTTATTCTGTATAGTTGAACGTTTTGTATTTTTGTATTTTTCAAACAAAATAAGTGTACAATTATATGTTGAAAAAAAGAAAGAAAGAAGAAAAGATAAAAACTATAAGAAATTCAGCTACATAAAGAACAAATCTTAGGGCCTATCCAGACAAACTTGCATAATCGCATAAACATATGCATAAGGAAGTTGATTGGTCTATTTCCTTATGCATTTGCTTATGAACCAATCAATTTCCTTATGCATATGCATCCCATGTAGCACAACAGCGCCTGAAAAGCGTTTTGAAAGCGCTACTGCAGGTGCAGGAATTCAGCGTTTTTTTAGCG
>NJRP01000089.1:386865-414328 GCA_003063835.1 Aphaenogaster floridana | reverse complement strand
AGCCGTATTAGCGTCTTAAGACGTTACTTAAGACGGTCTTAAAATAAGAACCGACTATGAATACCGGCCTTAGATTTTATCTTTCCTCGATGAACAGCACAAAAAGAACGAATCTAATATTTGCTTAAGTACAATTAAATTTTTTGCATTTTTAAATACTTTTTGCACTTAAAATAAAATAGAGAATTATATAATCAGAGAAAAATAGAAAGGATAAATAAAGTACAAAAGCTTCAGCTACGAAAAGCAAATTTTAGGTGTTTCTCCTTTCCTTTTTTCTTTTCCAATTACATACTTTTATCTCAGATAGCAAAGAGAATCCAAAAGAATTCTTTTTGAATTCCCGAATTATGAAAAATGAATTCTTTTTTCATCCCATTTCTGTTCCAAAAATACTCTTCATAGTTCAAAAAGAATTCATTTTTATGTCACTCGCATGAATAAGTTGAATTCATGCGACTTATTTATGCGAATTCATTCGCAAGAGAAACGTATGCGCCTTAGAACAGAAAAGTTGCAAGTTGATTGGCTGTTGCATGACTTTTAGCCAATCAACTTGTAAATTTTCTGTACGAGCAGAATTTGCGCATACGTTTCTCTTGCGAATGAATTCAAGAATCGAGCCCCTGGAGAATGGAACTGGGCCCTAGTGCAGTTACGAACAGACCTTCTCGGCGGGATTTTAGAACGCATCCGGAATATGGCACGAGCATGCGAGTTGCCGCCGCGCAAAGCGCAAGCCGCAAAGTGATCCGATCGCGAGTGCGGTCAGGACGGGTCAGGAGGATCTGTGACCTGTCAAATTGACATAAGCTCAGTTTCCGGTCGGAGGACCTCCTCGAGGAAGCTGTTTCTGGATCGGAGGGATTCTTCAACTCATGGTACTGTGACCCGTATAATAGAATCAGATATCCAACTGGGGTTAAGAAGAAGGAGACCTGTCAAATTGCTGCGGCGGGTCTTTCTGCGAGATGACATAAACGTGGTGAACGACGTACGTTTAGACGAGGCTTGAAGGCAATTCAATTCGATTACCAACTGGTACCGAGGCAAAAGAAAAAAAAAAAGAAAATACATTTGGACGAGCGTCTCTAGAAGAGCACGATGATGCACGAGTCGTGCACACGGATCGAATTGACACGTGAGTTCGCGAGGAACGTGTGCATTTTGCATGGACACGACGCACGCGGAGCGATCCCGTCGTTCGAGCTAGTGCGACAAGAGGTACTTCGTGCCCCGAAGAAACGCTGCTGAGCAGGCAGCTCGCCGTACATGAACTCTGGAACGGACGAAAGAGATTTGCGACGTCTGTCGATAGCCCTTCAAAGGGGATGTGCATCTCACGAAAAGTTAGCCTTGCAGTAATTTCACGTCGGAATGTCGTCCATTCGAACTTGCGTTATTAATCAGCAGCTGCAAAAGTAATTTTAAGGATTGAGCTGTCACGATTGTCTCCGTGCTCATCTTTTACAGTTGAGCACTTAAGTACCTGCGCGATTGAATATTTAAAATTCTCTGATTACAGCTACGGAGAAGAAGACTTCTCTTTTCCAAGGAGGAAGAAATGCCACTGAGGGATATCGGTGGAACGTTAAAGCAGTACTTCTCTGTCAATTAACACTTGCAATCTGTATTTTATAAGATAATTCTTCCGTAAACAATGTTCAGTATGAGTAGAATGTTTTCAAGTCAGAAGATTATGGGTGTAACTGTAAAGGCGAGCTATATCTTGGGCGCTGGCATCTTGGTCACCTTCGTGTTGACATGTTTAGTGAATATAACGCCCTTTCGTTTTTATGGTTAGTCATTGATGTATTGAAAAATATAGTATAGTATAAAAACAGTTTCTTTAAACATGATTCTATTATTTCAGACGTCTGCGAGAGAGAGTGCAAAGGAAACGCTGAGTTAAGTCAACAAATGACTGACGAAATTAATGGACATAAAAAGAGAGCTGAGCATCGATTGGCCATACTGGTGCCATTTAGGGATCGCTTCGAGGAATTGCTGATATTTGTACCACACATGCAGAAATTCCTGGACAAGCAGAACATAGATTATCATATATTTGTATTAAATCAGGTATTGTAGTAGAGAGAGTAAATTGTGAACGAAAGAGGACTTGCAAGTGATCGAAACGTTGTTTGAATCTCATACATAATGTTTTTCCCAGGTGGATAGGTACAGATTCAATCGAGCGTCTCTCATAAATGTAGGCTTCCTCGAAACAGAGAAAGTATTTGATTATATTGCAATGCATGATGTAGATCTGTTGCCTATGAACGATCAGTTATCGTATGCATATCCAAGTATAGGACCTCATCATATATCATCACCAGATTTACATCCCCGATATCATTATTTTACTTTTATTGGCGGCATACTACTCATTAAAAGGTATGTGTTAAACTGTGATAATAAACTATGAAGAGAACATATTGGTCTGTTTATTACTATATATACTATACTAAACATATATATATATATATAGATTGAATATATGCCTTTTCTATATACTATACTAAGCATATACTACTATACTATATACTATACTAAGCATATATATATATATAGATTGAATATATGCCTTTTCGCAGGGAGCATTTCACACAAGTAAATGGAATGTCTAACAAATATTGGGGATGGGGTCTCGAAGACGACGAATTTTACGTTAGACTGAAAGAGGCTGGTCTAAGCGTCAGTCGTCCGCAGAATATATCAACAGGAATGCATAATACATTTAAGTGAGTGTCATTTTATGAGACTAAGGGTTGGTTTATAATAGCCGTAACGGTAAAAATTGGCCAATCGTAGTCGATTTATACAAGAATTGGCCAATACGAATGGCCAATTTTTACGGTTACGGCTATTATAAACCAACCCTTAACCTCTATATTCATTGTAAGACATAGAATGAAACTAGATAGAAGTTGTAATGTTTGGCTTTATTATTACACGCGGAATATGTATTACAGGCATATACACGATAGAAATCATAGGAAGAGAGATATGACAAAGTGTTATAATCAGCGAGAGGTTACTAGAAAACGAGATCGACAAACTGGCTTGAATAATGTCTCGTATAAAATACTGGATACAATCAAGATGACTATATCAGATACTCCCCTAACAGTAATTAACATTTCCCTGCTATGTGACAAATCTAGTACACCTTGGTGCGAATGTGAGAAACTAGTCGGATCGAAAGATCAAGGGAGGTCTAAAGAGAAAAAGAAGACTAATAATAGTAAACTCGCCACTGGATTGTAATTGTATATAATCTTAGTAATTTAATTGTTGAAGATATTATAAATGTACTCAAAAACAACCTTCACATTCTTCCATTTTTTATGTACTCGACTTAGATATAAATAAAATAGTTCCCTATAGTTTATTCATACATTGTTTATATATAGGAGATTCTCTGCTTATAGTACAAATTATTTATAATACATATTTTAAATGCTTTATATACAGGGTGTTTCCGACCACCCGTTCACCCCTTTTCTTTTGAAAAGGAGTGATGCTGGGAAGTTGGTCAGGTGGTCGGAAACAACCTGTAAAATATAATAAGTTTTGTTAGAAAATCGTTAAGATTACTCAGCAAAAATTGTTGCTAAGAATGTAAGTTGACAAATTATTTGAATATAAACATTTCTATAGAGGATTATTTCATCATTTATTTAATGCTAAATGATTGTTTCTAATTGAATGTTTCTAATTGCTTTGTATATATTAATTAGACTGCACATATTTTAGCTTTTTTTTGTAAATGGCAATTGTGGTCCATAGCTTCTTATATAATATTCTTATAATTCTGTGTGCCTCTGCATGATTTTGGTTTCTAGATCTGTATGAAGCTTTTGTACAGTTCTAACGTGCTTCTTTATGTGTTGTTCTGCAGTTGAATTTTCTAAATTGTGGAGTTGCCCTTTCTGTGCTGCTTCCAGAGCTCCTTCTGCATGCAGATGTCGCAGCTTAAGTAGCCTTGATTCGTAGTGCAAAAGTTCCTCCTATGCAATGTATATCACATGTATTTTTATGCAAATACAATTAAAATGCGTTCAGTTTATTAACAATCTAAATTACGAAAATTTTGTTAATGATTTTCTTAATACAGTAAACCCTCGTTAACACGAACATTCAGTTAACCCGAACTAAAATTTGGGTCCCGGCAGAGTTGTACAGGGCAAGATTTCCTCGGTTAACCCGAACACCCGGTTAACACGAACTCAAATCCCGGTCCCTTCGAGTTCGTGTTGACGAGGGTTTAGTGTATTTGCAAAAATAAGTTTATGGATACAATTTAACATTCAACTTAATTATTCCTAGATATGTATGAGGAGAAAATGTATGAGACTAAATTGAAATTATTGCTATTATTATTGTTAAACCTTTAAGGATGATAATTCTTCAGGAGAGAATTTTGCTTCCAGTGCAATCTTCCATAACCCTTGTACTTTAGGTTCTATAAATTCTTTATGGTTTGGTCCTTTTGCAGTGAGTCTGTCTAAACGATCAAATGCATTTCTCAGTTCCAAATGTTTCTCCCTAAAATAGAAACAGTGATAAAAAAGCTAGTTCACATATCCATATATATATATATATATATATCTTTTACAACATATGTATACCGAAGTAAATTTGCCTTTTCCATGTGACTTAATTTCTGATCTGGTACATTGTTAGATAATTCCTCTTCTTCTTCCAATTCATTCCAGCTTTCTGGTTTAAGATTTAAGACGTCTAGAAATATTAAATATGATATGTAAACATAAAATGTGTAAAAATAACATTTTTAAAGCTATATATACTACATGTGGATATAAAGACTAACTCTCAGATTTTTCTGAATCTTTAGACTGCCCTTTCAATAAACTCGTGTACTCATCTACTTTTTCTTGATGATGGTGAAACTCTTGTTTTAAAGTCTCAAGCTCCTCCTCTAAAATAAAAAAATTATAATTATGAATTATCATAAATGAATATATCATAAATTAAATTCTTAGATGTACTTCTACTGATATAAATTATGCACACCAGTAAAACCAGCCATTTCAGCTTTGGCCCACAATTTGTTAAGTCTTATATCCTTAAATATATCCTTAGCAACATAATTGCTACCGTCGTTCAGCGCTTTGTGTATTTTAAGCAACTTTGGATCTTCAGTCTCAGCAAAGTATTCCAGTAGGCCATATGTGCTCATTATTCCTTTGGCGAGATATAGTTACATGAGATTAGGGCTCAGAAAGATAAAAGAAATAGAAGTAGTCAGATGATACAAAAGTTACCGATGAGTTTCTGTCTCAGACGCGCCTCTTCTAAGCCATCAGGATCCTTTCCATCAGACTTGAAATGCTTGTACGCGATCTCTTCTTTATCATGAATCTTCAGATCACTGAAGATTGACTGTAGCTTGGTATCCGTTAGACGCTGAAGCAAATGTTTACATATTAACTGACATGAGTTTACATAGATATAGAATTAGAAACAAGGTACATATATTAAAAATATATATGTATTTACTTACTTATTATATTTTTAATTATGTCTTATATGCAATTCGCAACTTACGTTTTTGGCCTTAACCCAAAGCACATTCAACTTTGCCATCCTGAACGGCTTATCCAAGTCCCTGAGAGAAGTCGGAAACTGCGAGGAGTCTACATGTTTAGCCTTGTTCGCCTCGGCGGAGTATTTATTCTCCCCTACACTGGTGTGGACCGACAGTAGGCCCAGATTTATTAACAGGATAAATTGTGCGTTAAGAAATACCATCTTTGTGCTTTATTCAGAAACGATTGCGCGAGCCACGCGATACGATCCACAAGGAATGCAAGTCAAACGAAACTGACGTATATACATATGTATATTGTATGTATGTATGTACATACGTGTGCTATTTACGCCATATATATGTGTATACTGTATACAGTACAGCCACAGCGCCGCACGAGGTCTGTTTTCTGTTCCTGAACTGCTGCACTAGTTCAGAGTTTATCTTTTTTACTCCACATTGGAAGGAAAAAGATAAACTCTGAACAAGTGCAGCAGTTCAGGAACAGAAAACAGACCCATTGTCACGTGACACGCAAGTTAGGTTACGTTTGATTTTGACATTTGAATTGATTTGAACGAAGCCGCCCGGTACATCGAACAGATCCAGGTTCCGAGAACTTGATAGAGGAACTGTTCCTGCTGGAAACCCCGACTGGCTTTGATAACGCAGAAAAATGCCGCCGAAGAAATTAAAGGTTGTATTCCAATGCTTTCCTTCGTTAAAGAATTTCGTTCGATAAGACGATAAGATAATCTGAAAGCGCACGCAGGATACGGCGCAATAAGGCAGATTGTAAAATATATACATGTTTTTAAGGAAATTTCTGTTTAATAAATTGTATGATACGATATTCTAGCATTTATTAGAATTGTAAAGCATTGAATCTTTGTATTTTATATCGGTAGGAGAGTATAATTTTTCTGATGAACGTCGGAATCGTCCATGGTACACAGAGCAGTTCGCAGTTGTTGGACAAGGAAAAGTTCATTCTTAAACATATTATTCAAAAGAAGGTATGTATCTTTGTCGTACGCGTATTCCTATTTTTGTTAATTATGCAATAATATTGCGCAGATATTTCTACGTCCCAAGGATGAAGTAGGAGTGATATTAATGGGCTACAATAACAATGGAAGCGACAGTATTACAGAAATGGACAATGTACAAGAACTGTGTACCATACAAGTTGCAGACTGGGATTTGATAAAAAGCATCGAGAAACTGCAAGCCACAAATCTGAGTTGTTCTTGGATGGATGGAATTTATGCCGCAGTTGAATATGTCAAACATGAATGCGTGTAAGTGTATTTAAATTAATATAGCATAATGTTAACTTTCAGTCGATATATATTAAATTTACTATGCTTTTTATTTCAGTGATAAATCTGAGAGGAAAATAATCTTGCTGTCTGCTTTTAACGAGGAAGAGGACATTGTTAGCAAATTTCAAGCAAAGGATCTTGCAGAGATATTAAGTTCAGAGGAAATCTCGCTCATAGCAATGTATTGACTCTCTTAACTTTGCCAATATTAATAATAACAGATGGAAATTAGAATAAAAATGTTATATGTTGCAGTGGCGAGAGAGCATTGTATGATATAGATGAAGATTCTCAAACAGCCAGTGAAGCGTTACTTATGGAAGTTCTGGAAGAGGTAATTTCGGCAAATGTATTATTAAATTATATGAAAGGATAAATTTTATATATAATTATATAAAATATATATACATAATATAATAAACATAATTATTGCATAATATTTTATAGATTGGTGGTCAGTATCTCACTTTTGAACATGCCATGTCAGATGTGCGTTTCTACAAACGGCCACCGACTAGACCATTTCCGTGGAAATGCCAAATGGAATTGGGCGATTTCTGCATTCCGATTGCGGGAATTTCTAAAGTAAAGCTTTAATACATGTAAAATAATTATTGCTCGTCTCTTGTATATACATTGTCATGCATTATTTACGTCATAAGATGCCGACTGAGGTGAAGTTACCAAGTATGATACAGATGGCTAAGACAAGTACATCCGATATGTCCGATCAAGAAGTACCAATTAAGAATGTCGCACAATGGACGGATAACAATAGGACTATACACACGCAAGAGGATATTATCCGTGGTTACGTATACGGTGGCAAGGCTATTCCTGTTTCAGGTAACTCATGGTTAACTTTATGGTAAATGTTACTCTACATAACATAAATGATCGATGTTTACAATGTGTCTATTGTAGATGAAGCTAAGAAAGCGATGACTCCCAAAAATAATGAGAAATGTTATAAAATCCATGGTTTCACTGCGAGAGAAAACGTTCCTATGGAATATTGGTTGTCAGATGGTTCATACATTATTGTACCCGCTACCGAGGTACGATAGCAGGGTTTTTCTGTTACATAATAATCGTAAAGTTTAATGCAATAAAAATGAATGAGAAATTCCTTACAGTTGGCAAGTGCACCGTTTTATAGTCTGGTGAAAGCCATGGTTGATAAAAATGTTGTCGCGATAGTGGAGAAGGTCTACAGAGCAAACACCGAAGCTAATATGGTGGCATTATTTCCAAGTGTTGACGTACCGAATGAACCATGGGTGAGAATATTCTCTCTATTGTTTCTTATCTCGCTAATTTTAATCAGATAATTACATTAATGAGCTTTTTTGTGACAGTGTTTTATTGAGATTGGTTTGCCATTCGAGCGAGATTATGGAGCAATAGCGCAGAGGCCGTTGAAATTTGTGATGAACCAACTGTCGAAGGAGCAGGATAATGCCATGGACGATCTATTAACATCGTTAGAATTGCCCGATGCGTAAGTATATAATATATTTAATATAAAGTATATCCAATAAATTATACGTGAAGAACAATGTTATTATGTTTTTTTTTACAATTAATACAATATTATTAATTATCTATTGAATTTTTCCACTAGTGCTGATGATGACGCGACTGGTGATAGTGAGAAATATTTACCAGGATATATGCCGGATCCTGGAGCACAACACATGTGGGATATATTAGCAGGTCGCGCGCTTAACCCGGATAAGCCATTGTCGCCCATCGCCGACGATCTGCTAAAACTTCTAGAGCAACCTGAATTCGTGAAAGAAAAGTGCGAACCAGTGATCGAAAAGATCAAAAACTTATTCTTCTTAGAGAAAAAGAAGCCTCTTAATATTAGGAAGTGAGTATATTCTCAAATAAGATTATACACGGAATAGATTTAATACTAAAATTATTGTTTTGATAAACGTACATTCTTTTAGGCGTAGAAGATCGCAACAGGAGGATAATAAACAATCTGATGTTAACAATGATGCGCTTATGACGCAGACAGTTAAAGAAGAGGAAAGAGATCCTGTAAAAGACAATCAATCGAAAGATATCGCTTTATCTGATGCGTGCGATTTTAATTTTGATGAGATTGTAAGTAAACTCTCATACTATGTAAATACTTTATTAAATTTTGAACATACGATTTTTTTGTATGCAATCGATTTCTTTAAAAATATAAATGTAATTACAGGCTGATATATAGGGAGCTGCTGGCACTAACTATTTTGGTAATTGCATTGTAATTATATTTTTGAATCTTAATTCATACTATGATCAATGGTTTGAAAATCATTTAATGATATATTTTTTATGTACATGTTGAATGAAATTAATTGAAAAAAATGTATTTCTTCAGTTATAACAATAAAAGAATGTAATTTTAATATTGTAGTATATATAAAATTTTTTTTTTCAGAGTAGTAGTTTTTATTTTCTTCAGTATATTTTCTCATACCAAGAGTAACGATGACACTATCATCGACTGAATAAGGGAAAGACGAGGCCACCCACCCACCCACGTAACGCCTACCTTTTTTCTATCCTCGACTTACCAAAAATCGTGAAAAATCCGTTAGCACCTGAAAATATTACAGAGTATATATCTTAGCTAATAAATATTAAGGAGGCTTAATATTTAATTAAAGATTTACTGGATGGACTAAGGTAATATAATATTCTGTGAAAAATGTAAATTTTTACATAGATAAACGCTCTATCGATACTTCATAATATAGCTTTTATTCAAAAGCTGAAGAAAAAGTTCGGTAATTTTGGATTTGTAATGAACATTATATATATATATATGCATTTGCGAAATTTAAATTTCGCAAATGCATGCGCATAATACATTTGCAGATTGGTTTCTACAACGTATTATCTTGATCTACATAACTCTTCAATTAGTTTAGACTAATTTGGCCTAGTTTACACTAATTGTTTGATACGCGTATCAATTAGTAAATAACTAGTAAGGTTTAATCATTGGCTGATTAGCTCAAATACACTACTTGACATGCGTATCAAATGATCGATGTAAACTAGGCCATTAGCTCACCGATTTGATTCGCGGATGAGGATGATACGTGGCGATTCATCCTGTATCTATAAAAGGAAAGAGATCTGTTGCGGCGCGACGCCGATTGCCTGTGAAACGCGCGATTCCTCGTCGATGATTCTCGTTTTTGAAGCGTCCTGTATTCAGCGGCGAACCAACATACTTCAAAGACCTGATGCCACGCAACATGATTTCGTGATGGGACTGTGCCATTCACATGCAGTTTTGTTTCAGGAAATATTTAATTATCGGAATTATTTTATTTAAACGAAGTATTGTTGATAACGGAAGCCTTATTGATATCAGTAGACCAGGCTACTTATCCGGCTATCATTTCATATATGAAAATTTAAAAAATGTAAGTTTTTAATTGTAATAATAATATATTGAATGTGAAATTTTATGGTGATATTTTAAAATTAATTATCACGATATGTAAAATATTTATAAAATACTGAAATTATGACATTTTGCTATTAATATTCTTTGTGTGAGTTTGTAACTCAGGTCGTGTATAAAAATTTAAAAAAATATAAGCTTACGGTAATAGTATATTGAATGTGAAATTTTATTGTGATATTTTAAAGCTAACTTTCGCGATATGTCGAATATTCATAAAATACTGAACTTATGATATTCTGCTATTAATATTTCTCTTGTGAATTTGCAACGCAGGTCGTATATAAAAATTAAAAAATGTATTTGCAATAATAGTATATTGAATGTAAAATTTTATTGTAATATTTTAAAGCTAACTTTCGCGATATGTGGAATATTCATAAAATACTGAACTTATGATATTTTTGCTTATATCTCTTGTGAATTCGCAACGCAGTCGTATATAAAAATTAAAAAATGTATTTGCAATAATAGTATATTGAATGTGAAATTTTATTGTGATATTTTAAAGCTAACTTTTGCGATATGTGGAATATTCATAAAATACTGAACTTATGATATATTTTGCTATTAATATTCCTCTTGTGAATTCGCAACGCAGGTCGTATATAAAAATTAAAAAATGAAATTTTATTGTGATATTTTAAAGCTAACTTTCGCGATATGTCGAATATTCATAAAATACTGAACTGATGATATATTTTGCTATTAATATTCCTCTTGTGAATTCGCAACATAGGTTGTATATAAAAATTAAAAAATGAAATTTTATTGTGATATTTTAAAACTAACTTTCGCGATATGTCGAATATTCATAAAATACTGAACTGATGATATTCTGCTATTAATATTCCTCTTATGAATTCACAGTGCGGATCGGTGGCTACTATCCGTGCTGCCTAACGGACGGTCCTCGGGCGGGGAGGTTCAGTCACTTCAGTCAACGAGGAGACGCCGCGTCGCGAGGATCAACAGGTGCGAGCGAACGCCCGTCGCCCGATCAAGCATGGGTAAGTCGAGCACGACTTACAATTAGCTGGCTTCTCCTTGACACGTCGTTCCCATACAACGAAAGGGGTCGAGTGCGTCGGATATCGCACTCCGCGACACGGAGGACTCTCACGACCTGTCGACGCGTCACGCTAGAATCTCGCTCCGCTCCGCGGAAAACGATCCTGGATCCTTCCTCGAACGCATTCAGTTCTCGCGTCACGATCTCGATATAAATTTAAGCGAGTTTCGTCACGGTCGAGCAATTTTTACCATTGAACAATTCCCGGACGCCAAAAACAGACGTGGAAACAGGATCCGGACCTCTCAGACGCTCATTAAATATTCTTTAGATATTTCTAGGTGTTTTTTTAAATACTGTAAATATCCCAAAGAAATTATATTGCTCTTAGTTTTAATAATTTATTCCTGAATATCGAAACATTTAGAGAACGTAATAAAGACGTAATTTTAATTCTTTAAACACGTTTCCTGGATATTTTTCAGATATCTTTTTTGGGTGTCTTTTGATCTTTGACATTATCATTTGATTAACATAAATTCTAAAGAAATGTATCATTAATTCAGTAACTTCAATAATCTAGTTTTGAATCATTAGCGTCAGAAACATTGAAAACGAAAATGAATAAAAAATGATGTATCTTTTAAGTATTTTATAGTCTTTTGACATTATTTAAACGTCTGTGTCATTCGTTATTTTGCTAATCAAGTTTTTCTTTAAATTAAAGTAGCGCCCGTTAAAACGTTCCTCGCAAAGTTCCTCATGGAATTCGGCGAAAGTTTGCAAATTAGAAGAGGCACAATAAACTTGGAACTTCCTGCGGATGCAAACATGAGTTATGCGCCTCAAGCTGTAAGGATGAGAAATAACGTGACGAACAAATACTTTTCCGTCAAGTTACAGGTGTCGGCAAATATATCGGAACATATCGGAACATATTGGAAAACGAAAGGAGACTTCGGCAATTAAATTCGATTCGCACAACTATTAACAATCTAAGTACTCGATCTGGATAGACGCCGTGTGAAATGCCACGGATAAATGTCTCGCCGTGAAAATGTCACGTACAGATGTATCTTGGTGTGTACAGTTGAACGTTACGCAACAACTATCAACATCGGCGAAGCGATATTTCTTCCCCGCTTATATCTATCGAGGCGAGCTGTTCCCTTCTTTAAGAACGGAAGGATAGCGCGCTGCGCCTTGGCTCGTGGAGATTTATTCGACTGGCGTTCGGTGACGCAAATTTATGTGTTGCTAATGCAACTGCCCGCGGACCAGGATATATTATATGCGTGGCGCGTTGCGTAAATGACGGGGAAAGTCTCGTGGGCCGTGATAATGTCAAAAAGCCGAGACGGCTCGATTGATTTTGGGTCAGCGTGGAACGAGAGAGGAGCTTTGCGCACGCGAGGTCTCCCGAGGCCGAGCTCTGGCCGTTGACCGTGAAAAAAATACATGAGCGAACGCGCGATGCGAGAAGATAGTAAGCGCTGACCTAGAATCGAAAAGTGTGGAAACGCGTGTACGTTAATCGACTCGCGGGGAAAGAAAAAAAGAGAGGAAAGGAGTCTTATCGAGAGCCACGATCGCGCAATTACGTGACTCTGCGACTGGAAGAAATTATCCGGATCTGGATCTTTAGTTAACGGACGTCCGCCGAGTTTTGTGAACGAATTGCATGAGGAACATTTTAATGGATTACTTTGAAATTTAAGGAAGAAATTGCATTCACAATTAATTATTTGAACTATTTAATTATTTAACTATTTGAATTATTTAAAAACTAGGGAAAAATTTCATCTATTTATTACGGTACTTAGGAACAAAGGCGTCCGCAGGATTTTTTTCTAAGAGAACGTATGATTTAAAATGTTATTTCCAGAATTAGAATACTTATAATTTGAAATTTATACACCTTTTGTTGAAAATTATACACCTAATTCCATGGATTATGGCACAGATCGGCAGGGTTAGCACAACTTACCTTTCCTTTATTCAAAGGAAGAGCAAATACTTAATTTCTTGCTAATTCCAGGGGGACAAATGCCCCTCTTGTCCCCCTTGTGGACGCCCTTGCTTAGAAATACAATTTAGCACAAAAGGGAAAAAAATGGGAATTATTATGCCTCGATATTGCGTTTTTGTCCTCGGCATACTCTTGTCTTTAACGGCAGAATTGCGCAAGGTAGATCGCCGCCGGTAAATATTCCGGATCCTTTCTCTATCTTTTTTTCTGTGCCTTTTTTTTCTTTACGACGGTGCACCACGTTGCGCAGTTGATTTTTCCTCGCTGACTCACCTTTTTGCTTTTGCAGGGAACTCTTACGTCTGCAGCCTGCTCGTCGCACTCGCTGTAAGTGGCCGGACTTTCATCCGTTTGCGGGACGCATGTAGTCCCGCGAGCGCATTTTCCTGCGCTTCTTACTCCCGGAAGTCGATTGTTCTCTCCGTGCGCATCCGTCGTCGTCACGGGAATTTTTTGCGCGGAAAGCTGAAACGCCGACACTACCTCAGCGGATGAGAGGACGGCGCGGTTAATTAACCGAAATCGCACATAAATTAATTCGAGTTAATTCCCGTAACGGACACGAGAAACTTCCTGTCGTAAAATTGAAACAGCCCTTTCCTTCCTGTTGAATAATTTTGTGCTAAACGATAGCAAAATAGTTTATAGCATGTTTTCTATAAGTTTATTTGGATTAATTGCGTGTGTGAAACAGCGAAGACGTTCATAATTCCGTGATGTTTAAAATTTTTAATTTTTTAATTTTAATTCTAATTTAACTTCTAATTTCAATTTTAATGTTAATGTTAATATATTAAAGTAGTTACATTTTTAAATTTAAATTCTCAACAAGGAAAAGTCTCCGTGGATCATGTACATGTTATTTTAGGAAAAAGATTTTTGATCACATCCGTATGTGTCGTAGATGCTGCTCGTTGCGGTGCAATGCGGCGACATAATGCGCAAGAGCATCGTCTTCGACAAGAATACTCCGGACGTGTTTTACTGTCCGCAACACAAGCCGATCGGTTTCGAGAAGATGCTGGTCAAGGCGAGACCGCTCTCCAGGCTCTGTCAGTTCGAGGGCCGTCCGATACCTGAGGATTACAAGAGCGATTGTTACAACGACGTTGACGAGACCGAGTACGCCTGCAAGGAGAAGTACAGAATCATGGTGAGTGTCGAGTTTTACTCGAGATCGCGATAAATTACGTGTGCGAAAATTGTCGGAGGTGAAAACACGCTGTTTATGTGACTTTTAAAGAACCAGCACAATGATCAAGACAAAATCAACTTGAAAGATATTCCAAAGGAATATTCTTCCAAGGAATTCATGTGAGAGCAATACTTCTCTTGATATATCCAAAAGCAGTATTGTTCTACTGCGAAAGTTTCCAAATTTTAATTAAACGTTAGCGTTAATGTTGACGTCAATAAGATCAATGAGCTTGCAAGCGAAAAATCCTACTTAAGTTTAAAAAAGGGCAAATTTGTTTGATCTATGTCGTCGTCGTAGCGCGAAAACGCCGTAACGCGTGTAACGAATTGGTGTCGGTCTTTTTTCTCGTTACAGAAGCGATTCAATAATCCGGATGGGAATGCGAGAATCATTGACGCCGAGAAATAGAACGGGAATGATGCTGCACGGCCGCAATCCACGCGCACGCAAATCATAAAACTCAAATAGAGTCAAAGCCACACCATACTAATGCTCGGGGCTGCTGCTGCGTCGGAGGGAGCTCAACTATTCACAAATAATACTTATAATAAAATAATAACAGCGACGTAGATAAACTCGCAGTTATCGCCTTAAATAAATTATCCATTTCTTCATATTATGATAATAAATAGTAGTATTATATTATGTTACGTTTACCTTCGGGCAAACAATATGTAAGTAATCAAGTCACTGCCGCGTCAAAATGAAGAAGTGGATAACAAAAAAAAATAATTAACAGACACAAGCAAGATGCAAAATAACGAGATATTTTATAATATACATTTTTTCGCTTATTTTAGGACGCGAGATATGATAAGGAACAATAAAGTCGGTTCTGTAATTTTTAAGCTTCGTCAAGGGGGAATTTATTTTTATAACATTATTAATAAAACTAACCGCAACGCTGGGTGATTGATCATTAACCCTTTGACGGAGTTTTGGAAAGTATTATTGTTTTTACATGAGGATCCAACTAGCATAGCTTTATCAGTCACGTGTTAGTAAGCCATATTATCAATTGTAGCCAGCATTTTGTAATGCTTATGGACGATTTTAGCCACGGATATCATCTTAAAAAAACTTTATCTTGTTTCTAATTGGTAATAATTTAAAATAAAAGATGACAGATCACAGAATTTCGTAAAATATTCACAAAAAAGCCAAATCTTTCAACAATTCTGAAGAAAACTGTTAGAGATTTTTCATGATTCTACAAATATAAAATATTTTATAAATTTCCTTATCTATCGTTATGTACACATCAAGATTTTACTTTCATGTCGCATATACATATATATATACATGAATAAAGCATTGGTAGAATAAATATTGTTTATTATATTATTTTGTCGTCGACTTGTATCATGATATCTCGAAGATCACATCGAGTCAGGAGCACGTGGTACGTAGTGCAGATAAATAATTATTCATCAACGCCGAGTGCGAGGAAAATGTAAATTACATCGTGGACAAATTATTTACGCTATCGTCATGCATATGATTATCTGATGTCAGCCTTTGTTTTAGATGAGGCTTCATCCACCGGGAAGTAACACGCCTTATAACGGGACACGCCTGTCCAAGTTCCTGGCCTTCGACAAAGATTTACCGTACGCGCGAAAGAAGAATCAGGTGTAAAAGAGAGCGGCTGCATTCAAGGACGACGGAGGCCTTGTGCTAATGCAATTGAAATGTTCGCACGACGAACATTAGTTATGTTATCAATCTTATATGTCAAGAATGCAACTAGGGAAAAAGAATCGCTGAGTTCCTGTAATCCAATTAACGAGAACTGCGCGTCCCATTTTCGCAGAATTGACCGGGCCGGACCCGCTGCTGATCGCTTATTTATGTTACCATTTATTCGTGATACTTGTGTTAAACGATTTAACGTTCCTACTCGGCTTAATGTAAGTGCGAACTTTCTTCTCGAAATGCAGTGAGATTGTTTTTGTAACATACGTAAAAAACGTTTTGTTGTTTAGTTACGTAGATAGAAAAGAGAATAATATATATTTAAGGAAATATCTCTCCATCTATTTTTATATTTACATTGTTACCTGTAATTAATACATGAGAAATGTATAATGTTCGATATTATGTCGTGACAATATGTTCATGTAGATCAATGCACATTTATTCCGATGATATTCAAGAATAGCTTTCCCATGTAAATTGGATACATTTATCCGGCATTTAATTACAGAAATATGCAGTAGAATTTATAAAGGATAATTACGAATGTCTAAACGAGAAGTATCTCAATTAAAATCTAACTAATCGCCTTCTTTAAAATTATGAGATATTTAACATAACAGTAACACAATTGGAAATATGCGAAAATTATAACTTTTTTATAACAGCTTACTCTACATGTAAAAATCAATTATTTACTCGTACGTAATCGAGTCAATAATCAATATTTTTTTCTGTAAGAAATTTTAAACCTTTCATAAAACTTTAGATGTTGGTGTCTGCTAGGTACAATATTCCTTCATCTTTTTTATAACATAAAATTAAAGTCAGGTATGAATTTGTGTTTAATTCGAATTCTATTTCAATATGTTCAATATTATTTGATGAAGCATTCATAATACGCAATACTTCTTCCCAGTGAGAAATGACACCTCGATCGACATTGAATCGACGTCGATTAGACGTCGATCGAGGTGTCATTTCTCACTGGGTTATTATTATAAAAGAGAATTAAAAAGACATTTTCGCATTTTTTACAAATGTTAAACAATATTTCGTACTAATTTCGCGATTTTAATTATAAACACGGCTCTATTGGTAAAGATTTTAATATGGCCAATATATATGTGTTATTGTTTTAATGATAACGAAACAGATACGTGCTTTTAATAGAAACTCTGTTCTATTCTCCAGATCCAGTATTCATATTTCATATTGTACTATACTTAAGGTTAATATATAAACTATACATAGAGAGAAAAATTTAATTAGAATTAAAAGATAATACTTTTTTAAAGTATTCTTTGTACACATTATGTAACGGAAGATATATCGCATAAGAATCTTTAAATTAATTCTCTTCAAACGTTCACGGCCATACGATGAGATGTACCTGTCGATAAATTTCTCTGTTTTTACAATCTAGCTAATGACTAAATCGGCAGGGTGTAAAAATAAAGGTTTATCAGATTGCGGGTATCACATTTACATGTCGATTGCGAAAAATTAGAAAACGAAGCAAAGATTACGAGGTTTGCGTAATCCGGGGTAATCGTATTACACACTTTACAAGATCAGTTTCCCTCCATTCGAGGCCCTGATCTGTGCCACCTGTTCCGGAGTAAGTATGAGTTTGCTGCCGTTGGGTAGTGCCAAGGCGTAGTGACTTCCGGTCTCGTTTACGACCACTACCAATTGCGTGTTGGCACCTGTCGACGGCGGAGGATTATTTTTCACTGGCGTGATTGATATACCGCCCTGACTCATTCGTTGAATGATCTGCGGTGAAAGAATGCCCTTTGTCGCGGGAATGGTGATGTCCGAAGTGATCATAGGTTTCTGCTTGGACTGATTAACAGTTCTTTGAGGCTCCGACGATCTAACTCTGTCGGTTGGAGTTGCTTTCTCTGTGGTATTGGTGGGGGTCTTTTCCATGACGATCATCTCTATCTCGTCGTCGCTGTCACTGAGCACGATTAGAGACGTGGTCTTCTGGTGGGTATTCTCCGTGCTGGATGTCTGTGATGTTCTCCGTCTTGGCCCCGACAAACGTTGCGGAGGAACGTTTATGTTTTTCGGTTTGATGGGCCTTTGATAACTACCTCTGACAGGCATGTTATTACTTTTTGTCACCGCACCGTTAGGATGCTGCGAATTCTGTTGCGGCGCCGCATATCTGTTATTCTGGTTATATCTATTCTGTGGCCTGGGAGTATAATGGATCGGATTCTGTGGGTTCGGCTGATTTATCATCGGCCTAGGTGCAACCATGTACTCTGTCTGAGGCTGTGTTGTAGTCGGTATATAGGACACGTAATTCGCGTTGGTGACATACGGTTGGGTCATCATTTGCGGATTCTGCTGTTGATAAACAGGTTGCTGTTGTTGCTGAGTGGCAGGTACAAACTTGCCCCGTGGAATCGGCATCATGTAGGGTTGCATGTAGTAAGTTTGCACAACAGTCTGCGGTGGCGCAACTCCCTGGACGATCGCACCTTGGGACACGATTCCAGGATTCTGTGGCATCATGTAATAATAGTTTTGTTGCGGATTTGGGGGTCCGTAACTGCTCTGTCCGTAGTGGCTCGTCGTTGGATTGGACTCATACACTGGATCTTCATCTTTGATGTCAAGTTCCGAGTGCACAGATTCGATCTTGCAGATGTTCGTGTCAGGCACTGCTCTGTTAGGACTTTTGTTGCTCGCTGCAAATGCAACGGTATTACCATCAGAGATTCGTGAGTCAGCCGCTTTTTCGGGTTCTCTAGTCTTGTTATCTTTGAGTTTAACTTTCAATTTATCCTTGATAATTTTTGCATTGACAGGGTGTGAAACATCGGATACTACATTGCTCTGAGACGTATTTTCCTTGATATTCTGCAGCTTATGTTCGAATGATTTTAATCTTCGATTGGTAGCTAAAACAGTATAAACGTTATTATTATAAGAGTATTAGATGATACAAGATTTATCGATTTTATAGCATTTTTGGTTTTCTACCAGTATTTTTTTATATTAAAATTGACTGCTATTAATGATATTCTGTCATAAAAAACAAATTTCAAGAAAACTAATAAAATTAATAGAGAAAAGATGGTACATTTTTCTTGTAGATCGAATACTCACACGAACGTTTATTTTTCCTTTTGCGAGAGCTCGGTAGAATCCAATCTTGGTCTGAGTCCTCCTCTTCCGACCAGTTGTCAGCGTTTCGGTCTTTCGGATCAGTGTTAGAAGCGGATGTATTGACCTGTGTGCCGGGAGCCGCATACACTGCCTCAACGTCGGTCCATTCCTCCAGCTCGTCCTCGTCGCTCTCGTCGTCTGAATAAAGCTGTTCTGTGTACGAAGAGACGCCGCGCGCTCGTAGTACTCGTCTACTGTATTGCGTTTTCTGTTCTGCATCTGCGAAGGACGTGTCGTCTTCAGTACGAAAGAGGTACAAGATGGGAAACGAAGGCGACGAAAAGGAATACCTTCGTCGTTTGACCCGCTCTCGTTTTCCCCGTATTGCTTGTGTTCCCGTTTCTCTCCTTTTTCCACGACTTGATTTTTTCCTGGTGGTGCCTCGACGTCCGGTTGTTTCTCATTGCTTCCGTTTCGCTGTTCGTCGCTCGCTTCTCGGCTCTCGAGGTGACTCTGCTCGGAATTTTTGGCCGTACTTTCGTGTTCGTTCTCAACTTGTCGCGACTGTTTTTGGGTGTTTTGGGTGCCAAGTGGGGATAGGGCAGATTGCGGTAACGTTTGTAACGTTGCGTCTCCGGAAGTTGACAGTGGATCCCTGCCCTGCGATCCAAGAACCCACCAATTAGAGCTGAGACCATCCTCACCAGATGAGTCCTGATCCTCCACACTGCTACAACACATCATTAGTTTGTCTACCATACACGTTCGACAAAGTGATTAACGTTACTGGAAGAAGAGTGGACAGCGACCACATCGTAAATCACACATGGATTGTAGCAATCTCAAGGCGTCAGGTAGTTCGAATTCTCCATACAATAAAAAATGAAAAGATACGAAGATACAAAGCTATGAAAATGCACATTAGTTTGCTATGCGCATTACCAATTAAAGCCAAGAAACTTCGCACGTTAATAAAGCAGAATGATATAATGAAATGGCATTTCCTAGTATCTTTAATTATATATATTTAATATTTTTCCGTGATCGTTTTAATGTGTGACGATATATGAGATTTTGAGAAATAATGTATGATTGTTTTGCTTTAAGATATAAAAAAACATATCTCTATACATACCCTTCTTTAAAATTAGACCATTCCCTTTGAAGTTTTGCCTTCGCTTTTCGCATTGCGTCTTTCAAAGTCGTTTCCATTGGTTCCACAGAATTTAATAATTCAGTCAGCTTCTTTATTAACTTTACTTCACACAAAGGAGTAATTTCCACCTGTAAACGTAGCGTAATTTTTAGCAAATAAATAGCAAAATATTAAAAACCAAAAAATAATAATATGACTAGGTTCAATAGATTAAAATTCAAAAGGAAACATAAGGGGCCATGAACCAAGCTGGATTTTAATGCTAATTGTTTGTCGTGTTATATAAACAATATAAAAACAGACGTTTCGATCTATATTAGACCATCCTCAGTGTCAAATTATAAAACAAAATATTAGAGGTGTGCGAATAGTTCGAATTTGAATCGAATCGAATCGAATCACAGTAGATTCGATTCGATTCGTTTTCGAATCTAAAAGGTTCGAATTCAAATAGTTCGAGAATTTCGAATCATCAATGGTTCGATTTCGAATCGATCGCCTATTTGATATCATTTATATCTTCCGCGCGACCAATCTTGTATCAGCGCATAATAAAGAAGCAGGAAAATTTGTTATGTAAATCCGGGAAATTTTGATTCGAATTCGATTCGTATTCGAATCGAAGAGGTTCGATTCGATTCGATTCGACGTGAAAATTTCAGATTCGATTCGATTCGATTTCGAACATGTTATCAAAGATTCGATTCGATTCGACTTGCAAATACTTGATTCGCACACCTCTACAAAATATCGAAGTGACGTCAACTTACAGAAAACGCACGCAATTTATAAAATTAATAGAACTGCCTAATGTTGTCCGGTGTGTAAAAAATTGTATATCATATAACGAAAAACATTTTGAGATGCCTGAGATTGGATTGTGTCTCTCCTCTGCAGTATGTAGTGATTGAGATGTATGGTTAACTAAGAAGAGATCGACGCAATCCATTGCAGAAATAAATTATAATGTTGATCGCTTGGCACTTGCTTATCAAGAAAAGGGCAGTTGCTTTTGCCTAATATAAGTCGAAACGTCTATTTTCATATTGTTTATATAACACTACAAACAATTAGCATTAAAATCCAGCTTGGCTCATAGTCTCTTATGTTTCCTTTTTAAAATATTAAAAAATGATAAAATCATTAACTGTATCAAGCTTACATCATTGCTTTCCGAATCACTCGCTGAAAAATTGGCAATAAGATCCCTTAATCCTTCCACACTATCGGCTACAAGGCAAAAATCAGAAACGCTGAGATCGGACAACATCTTGTCGAAACGTTGCTTGCATTCATTTATCTTCGGATCATTGAATCTTCGTAAACCAGTATCAGTATTGTTTGTGTAATCGTCCAAATCGTATTCTATGTTTGCTTGTAATCGCGTCTCGCTTGCGGAGAAATTTTCTTCATCTGTCTCACTCATTTGATTGTCTTCTAATCTCTGCCCATCTTTTATCTCATCTGTTGTCGCTTTGGTTTTATCTTCTTTATTGTGCTTTATTATAGTTCGAGATCGCAGTTTCATTCCTTTTCTCAAGGTTCTTTTTCGAATCGGATTATTCGATTCTGCTTCCATCACTGATGGCATTTCACTGAGATACTGTCTAGTCACTTCTTCACTTCTTGATGACATGCTACTAACAGACGAAGATGCATAAAACTTCTTAAAATTTTCTTTTCTATTTAAATTGTTCTCACTCACGGTAACGTTACTATCACTAGTTTTCGTTTCACTCAGTTTCTCGTCATCCGATTTGGATGTCAACGTTGAAATATCACTTACATTATCACTGGCAGAAATACTTTTGGAATATACATCTTCAGGTAACTTTGAACTCTCGGCATTAATTCTCTCATTCAGTTTCTCATCGTCCGTCTTTGAACTATTGGATAAGTTATCGCTCGATCTCTCGTTCTCATCTTTTTCGACAACTAATGTTTCACTACGGGATACTGTAGTATTTTTGTACAATTCTACGAAGTTTTCTTGTGATACTAATTCGCTATCGCTATTGCTTTCGCGTTCGCACGCTCTCTTTTCTTCATCAATTTTCGATTTCAAATCATCTAACATTTCATTAATTATCTCTATATTGCAATTATCATTTTGAGTATTGGTAAAACCTTTGAACATCCGCGGCGACTCGCCGTCGACAGATTTGTTATCGCTGGAGGTATGGGTGTCGTAGCCGCTGGATCTCGCATTTGACAGAGAACTTTCCTCGGACGTTTTTGACAAACTTCTACAACGCTTCCTGTTTATACCGTCCAAGGTTAAGTTATTATTGTTACTACATGTGCTTGTACTACTCAAATTCGTATCCTCACTGATAAACGAACTTATGGCGCTATCATTGTTACTAAGATCTTTATCATCGTTTCTGTTCTCACACTTGTTCGATCTGCGATCGGATAAGTTATTGAGTATCTCCAATTTTCTCTTTCTCATCAATTTTGTGATAAATTTGCTCCTTTCCATGTCTCGCTCTTGTCTGTCAGGCTGCAAAATTCATAGTTTAGAATGTTTATATAGCTTATAAAATATACGAAGTTTATACAAAATCATAATATATTTTAAAACCTTCTGAGACCGATTATTCATTGTACCGTTTCAAACTTGAGATTTTCGAATATTCTTAATCGTGTTCTGACATTGAAACTTAATGATATTGTATTAGACATTGTGATGTAAAGATAAATAAAACAAACTTTTTCCTAAAATATTCACAATAATGTGACATTTTCAGATAGAATGAGGAACATCTGTTTTTCTATTCTATAATTATGTGTTTATATTAAGTAATTAAATTATTTACATAATGCAGCACATTGAAAAATAATTAACAGTAAAAATATTATTTTATTAATAAAAATATAAAGTAAGTTACACACACACACACACACACACACACACACGCATGCACGCATGCACGCACGCACACACATTCTTCTAAAGAATTCTCAAATTCGAATGTCGATTCGAATTACTCTGTCAAAACTCGATGCCCAATCTAATGGACATCTACTTATCGACCAATCTAATTATTATCTACTTATTATAAGCAAAAATACATATTTATAGTACCAATTATATATAAATTTCTATTTTTCTTAAATATTTTAAATTTATGCGAAGACATTGTCAGTCATGTCTCAAAAGAGCAAGTGAATTACCTTGACAGTCGACAAGATTTTATTGTCCAGGGAATGCCTGTAAATTCTAAGATCGTTCGGCATAAATTGAGGAAAGTAAATGTATCTCGCCCCGTTGCGATCGATTCCTAAAACCGTTTCAAACTGGTTCTCCCATGGTTGATTAACCATATCTTC
This sequence comes from Aphaenogaster floridana, assembly GCA_003063835.1. NCBI lineage: Eukaryota > Metazoa > Arthropoda > Insecta > Hymenoptera > Formicidae > Aphaenogaster > Aphaenogaster floridana. The sequence continues at coordinate 390,416 of NJRP01000089.1, read as the reverse complement.
TTGAACCGTTTTTCTGGTATGCTATAAAAATTATGACAGTTCAATTTGATAGTTTCTTATTTTTAAGATTATCGCGGACTCACCATGATTGTATCACAGACGGTTTTCAATAACCAGACCCTTTGTTTGAAACTAAGATCTTCAAAGTCTCTGCCGTCGAGCATCGAAGTCTCAGGAAAGAGATTCCAGAATTCTGGCTCAACGCCGATGGTTTCTAGAACCTAAAAATCTTTGATCATATTTCTGGTCATTGTGGTGCATGTTATCATATGTGTTTATGTGTCTAAGACGCTGCGGATATTCAATGCAAAGTTACAAACTATTATTAAAAACGCAAACTTGTGTGACAGTACATACTTTGGTTGCGTCTTTGTGCTTCGCGCGATACATTTTAAACCAGCTCGTCATTTTGTACGCGAGAATATTGGTCCAAAACTCATATGGCATCGGTGGTACCTTGCGTAGCTTTGCTTTGGTGGTTGGAGAACTACATTTTAAAATTGATTTTTAAAATTGATTTTTGTATAATAACATTCTTCATGTTTTCACATAATTAAATCTAGAGTTGGATTTAATATACCTCAGCAAACACGTCATAATGTTTGCTAGTTGTTTAGAGGCCCTCGGTATCAACAGCATCCTTTCCATTTCGTATAAAGATAATTGAGGTATGTTAAGAGACTCTTTCGTTAAATGGAGGAAATGGAAAATTTGTGGTATCTGAAAAAGTTTAAAAATAATATTTTATATATAACCGAAGATTTACTAATAAAATAATTCTTAATTACCTCCCATATCGTTTCCATCTCCTCCCTCATCTCGTCGGTGAAAAAATTGTCCTGCTCCCCATCGTTTACTTTTCGCTCCTCGTCCTCTTTTCGCTTTCTAGTCCTGCCCGACATTTTGCTGTAACGAACAGTGGAATCATTATATTAATGAAACGAACGTTATAAAATCGAGTAAACTGAGATTTACGCATCAATTTTATTTCATTGAGATAAACATACGTTGTGAACGACGTGAAAAAACCCGTAATTAATTTTAAATAAGAATTAATATTTTTTCATGCCGCGAGTAAATTATTCGCGTCAGTACAGGCTGGCCTAGACCCATTTCGTTCTCTCATACAAATTCAACTATGTGATTACTAATTGCACATCAAATTACATGTCAAAGTAGGAACGTTATGAAATATCACAGTTGTCTGTTATCAGAACATCATAATTCCATAAGCAATACCACGCCGTTAATTGCGCTGATTAGAATCACGTGTTTAAAAGGCGCGTCTCTCGTCACTCGTGCATAATCATTATCGTCGCTTGTGACATCGTCGTTGCAGAACAAACGGCGGTGACCTAATATCGCCGTTATACAAAGAGTATTATCTGGAAAAAGCCCGACCTTGCCGCCACTCGCGGCAAGGTCCCCCTATTTAAAGCACGCAGTCCGTCTAATTATACTAGCTATATATTCCGTTTAAAACGTTAAATTCTCCTCGACGTACTTGCATTATCGTAATCAACGTGAATTATTTAGCCGTACTATTTCGCAAAATGTTTCGCTCGTTTATCATTGACCGGCCCCATGAATAAAAGATTAATTAATCCCCCGTGTTCGCGTGATCGATGTATCTTCGCGTCGTCAAATCAATTTCGTCGAATCAAAGCGTGACGATGAATTGCCGATCGCCGATGTCCATCCGGCAAATTGTTTTCGCTGCCAAACGCCCTTATAATTTCATTTCAGGCGTATCATCGCCGTTTGCCACCCGTTGCAAACATCGAGGGGGACATTTCGCTCGAGATACGAACGTCAGCAGCCGGACAAGGAGGCCGGTCGCGACTCGCGTGAGGTGCCGTTGAACATCGATAAGGATAACACGAATGTTTGCCTTGTAATTACGCCGAGACGACGATCCATCAGAGGAGCCAGTCACGAAACGTTTCCATCGCGCGGACAAACGTCGACGCGGACAAGTCTGTAACCACTTTATAACTGTTGCCTTGTTATGCACAACGATGGAAATTTGCGTGTGACTACCACGATGTAGTCTTATCGTGGTTTTCCATACGCTTTTCTATTACGTTGCCGACATCATTGTGCTTATGATAACAATTCGACTGATCGGCTATGTTTAAGGGAATATTCGCTCGAAAGTACCTGAAAAAAATAGGCAATTTTTGGGATTTTTTTCTCATAAAGGAATAAATTTAGAAACTTGTAGTTTGCATATGTATTTGTTACTATTTCATTATCATTTCTACTGTGTTTTATAAAAATAACTCTAATATTTATTAAAATTTAAATAAATTTAATATTTTAATAAATATTAGTTTTTAACTATATAATATTATTTAAAAACTAATAATTTAATATTTTAACTATATAATATTAGTTAAAAACTAATATTTATTAAAATATTAAATTTATTAAAATTTTAATAAATATTAGAGTTATTTTTATGAAACGCAATAGAAATAATAATAAAATAGTAACAAATACATATGCAAACTAAAAGTTTCTAAATTTATTATTTTATAAGAAAAAAATCCTAAAAATTGCCTATTTTTCAGGTACTTTCGAGTGAATGTTCCCTTAAAAATGATGGAGAAAGTTGGACGGAACATTGCGTTACATTACAATATGAATTCATTCGCGTTTACTGCATTTTTTGGCGCATTAATTACATTAAAAAATATTTAATTAGAAGTATTCTTTAGAAATTAAAGTTACGCATTGCATACACAAATTATTCCATAATTTTAACTTAATATAATTATGATAATATAACAACATATATAATGGTCCATAATTGAATTATATATCACTCAATCAATATTATATTAAATCACTTCAAAATAATATAACTAATAAAATAAACAATGTAATTAATTTAACTATGATATCGATTTAATAATTCAATTCAATAATATAAATTCTATTCGAGAGGCAGGACAGCGCGTAATAGAAAGAAAATTCGCACGAACGGAGTGACAGGAGATAGGCTTGCTCGCGGACGTTTTTATTAATTAACGTCACCCTTGTTTAAGGATAGCGATCGCGCAAAGGGAGGAGCGCTCCGACCCCCGTTACGTTGCGGTTAATATATAACGCATAACAGCCCGTAATCGTGCGATAACGTGCGCTTTTGCGTACTCCCCTCCTCGATCTATCCTGTGCTTTGCATCGGTGATACACGCGATCGATGCGATACGTAACAACGATAACGAATCGCCGTGTACTTTGTAATGACGCGTGCAAAGCGACGGCATGCGCCATTACGGCGCTACGTTTTTTTCCTCTTTCTCTTGCGCGCGATGGCTTTTCCCCAACTCCCGATCAAAAGGAAAAATGCTGTCGCCTGGTCATTTAATGGCGCGATTCGGATAAGGGACATTCGGGTAAAATTGTCCCCGCACGGAAAAAAACGATAAGGTTGCCACAACCACAATTCGTCCAACAAACATAGTGAATGTTGAGACAAACATAGTGAATGTTGAGACAACCATAGTGAATGTTGAGACAAACATAGTGAATGTTGAGACAACCAT